>CM035794.1:3983901-4046401 GCA_020466265.1 Siphamia tubifer | reverse complement strand
TAAGTAAAAGCTCCAGTGAACAATAATGTTTTCATCTGATTTAAATGAACTGACAGTTTGAGCAGACCTCAGGTATTAACACTAGTTAACACTAGTTAACACTAGTTAACACTAGTTAACAGTTGTTCTCAGACCTCAGGTATTAACACTAGTTAACACTAGTTAACAGTTGTTGTCAGACCTCAGGTATTAACACTAGTTAACACTAGTTAACACTAGTTAACACTAGTTAACAGTTGTTCTCAGACCTCAGGTATTAACACTAGTTAACACTAGTTAACAGTTGTTCTCAGACCTCAGGTATTAACACTAGTTAACACTAGTTAACAGTTGTTCTCAGACCTCAGGTATTAACACTAGTTAACACTAGTTAACAGTTGTTGTCAGACCTCAGGTATTAACACTAGTTAACACTAGTTAACAGTTGTTCTCAGACCTCAGGTATTAACACTAGTTAACACTAGTTAACAGTTGTTGTCAGACCTCAGGTATCCAGGTAGTTTGTTCCACAGTTGAGGAGCAGAGTAACAGAATGATGCCTCACTTTGTTTCGTTCTTAGAAGAAACGAAAGAAGAAATTCAAATTTTTGAGTGACGTATGCTGGACTCCCAGACATTAGGTGGCACTTATATGTCCTTTTGGATTGGCATTCTACCGGTTGGCGCCATAGAAGAAGAGCAATAACTAAACAAAAGCATCTGATTTGAAGCAGACATAGGAAGACAACAACAGGCAGATTTTTTTTTTTGCTTGAATTGAGGGAAAAAAAATCCACCAATAGTCACTTTTCATGTATGTGCAAAACTTTACCAATATTGACTAAATCTCAAAACAACAGAAGTGCATAATGTCCGTTTTTTTTTCTCCATTAAATAACAAATGTGATGATTTTAGAGGTAAAACAATTGTTCGAGGAATTTGAATAAAGTACAAAAAATGTTCAAGGTAAATTAATTACCTTGAAGTTTCATTTAATTCATGTCAAAGTTCATCAGGTTTTTAATCATATCCCTCTGGCACCTCCATGATCATTGTTTGACCCAGACTGTTTGAACTGACTTACAGTACGTCTGTACATGTCAAAGTTCGGCAGCTCAGTTCACTCAACCATGTGTTTGTGCTCAACTGTCATGGCAGAAAATAGCAACATGTGTAAAAGACAAAACATGTTGGAAGTTTGAGACCATTTTATGTTGCATAAGGCAGACAACAGTGTACGCATGGCAAAATAGCATTAGAATTAGCATTAGCATTAGCGTACCACTGCCGTATTTCATCAATGCTGCAACAAGTGAACTGAAAGTGTTCACACATCAATGTCACTTCCTCAAAGCGGACTCAGAACTTCTATGTATTGTCCACTGGTGAACACCTAATTTTTTATTATTTTTAGTAAATGCAACAATTATGTAATTATTAGACTACATCTCCTTTCACATATGTGACCCACCACCAGTAAGTCGCACTGAGCCGTTCAGGCTGGAAGGTGATTTGTTATTAGTGTTTACATTTTATCAAAAAACGGTACCTTAACACCTCTATGTTCACTTCCTGTGGTCATTACATTGAAATCCAATCAATAAAGGTGTTTATTGAGTCAATTATTTAAGCGGCGACAAAAGTTCAGGTATTGCTGAGCAAAGACAAAGACGACTTCCACCTCTTTTCGCCGAACAAAACGATCTCCGTTCCGTGGGTAAACACCCAAGTGTTTGGTACGAGGTAAAAGCTTATATTGAATGTTCTGTCCAATGGTGTAAGCCAAATGATTATAATACGTCACACTTCTGTCCTATTATTATAATATATAAAACTTCTGTGACATGTCCATCAGAGTGTCCTTTAACATCTGTCAACAATTTGTGTCAATCGGATACAAATTATTATGCGTTGCTAAGGACTTCCTACCCCAAAACAGTCCAAAACTTTAACGGACAATATCTAAAAATATGCAAATTGTAAAATATGTCCAAATGTGGATATTAAAATGACCATAACTTTGGTTCTACTTGTGATAGAAACATCATTTTTTCACCATCTTAAACCTTAGTTTCCACTCTACCAAGATACACACATAACTCTGTTTGGATTTACACACACTTATGTCTGGTTTAGTGGTGGTGGGTCACATTTATACATGCTATAGGACTCCATGGTTTGAGGGTTGGATGGGTCGTATTTGATTGTAACCTGACACACCTCTCTCAATCTTTTTCTTTTTTATTCTCTCTAACTCATAAAACACAATACTCTTCTTTGTTTTCCTCGCTGTGGAGGCAGGAGAAGCACTGTAGCTCCCCAGCGGCTCACGAGTGTGACATTACATGCGTCAGGCAGCGCAATGACCAGCTGTAGGAATGTTAAGTGGTGGTGGTTTTTGGGAGGGTTGAGGGTGTTTACAGACTGGGTCTTCCAGGATGAGTGACAAGTGTGACAATGAGAGGGAAGGAAGCAAAAGATGAGACAAATGAATGGAGATAAGGATTCAAGGAAGTTTTATTAGCATTTAGTTACAAGAAAGAACTAAATTAGATACATCGTTAGGGTTAGCCATAAAATTAAATAACTAATAAATCATGAACATATTAAGATCTATTAAAATCTGAGGCCAATAGTAAAATAGTTGAAGTATAAATAAAATATATACTACTAGTGTTTCTCAACCCTATTTCTGGAGGAACACTATCCTATACATTTTATTTTTTTAGGTGTTGACCCATTGACCCCTAACCTCTTGGGGTCAATATAGGTCAAATTCTGTACACACACCATGTTGAATTAAAAGACAAGCCTTTTGGTCCTCATTGTCCTCTGTAAGATGAAGAGTTTAAAAGTTATATCCAAAATTAGATTTTGGCCTTTGATGTGACCTTTGACCTAGAGTCTTCAAATTTGTCTTTCAAGGTTCTGATGTCAATGCGCATCAACAGTGAGAACAAAAAGAAGCTATATTTAAAAGGAGGAGTACAGGAATAAAAATCTAATTCTTGATTTGCCCTATATCTGATCATTGTGAAAATATATTTTTGGTTACCATGCGCATTAGTGTTGCGTGGGCTACCCGCTGGCCAGCGGATATCCGCGGGTGACCCGCGAGTCGGGCGGGCTGGGTCGCAGTATTAATATATATTGCGGATGCGGGTGGGGCGGGTCAGGGTCGATCAATACCCACTGAGGTGTGTGTGTGTGTGTGTGTGTGTGTGTGTGTTCGGCTCGCGCATGTACAAGCCCGTCACTTCCTGTTTTGAATGCTTTTTTATCCCAACTTTTTGTTATTTGTTATTAGCGCCAAATCTCCCTGAACACTCAGAGATAAGAGTGAAAATGTTGGACTTGATCAGGGAGAAGATTAAAACAGGCGATGCGAAGGTTGTACGGAAACGTTGTATGTGTTGTCTTTATAGAGTGATGATGTGGGTGGAGTCTATTTTATGTGCTGGAGTGCATATTGAGACGTTAGAAAGGAGGCAAAAATTATGCTTCATGACTTTTAACATTAGAAGCACAAGGTAAAGATGCTGCGAATGTACTATGTGAGTTTAGAGACAAATTTAAGATCGCGGGTTGATAGCGGGCGGGTTGGGTTTATCGATACGTGACATCATGCGGGTTGGGCGGGGCGGGCCTAGCCACGTCTTGGGTTTGGGCGGGGCGGATTTCTGTAAAAACCCCTAACCGAGCATCACTAATGCGCATGGTGCTGGACACGTTTTTAAAAATGTTACTATTAGATTCTACATTTTCTATATTATCTTATTATATTCTATATTATTATATTTCTATTGTCATTTTAGTAACATGATTATCCATTTCAATTATTAGCTCTGTTAATAATAACTGTTGGATGTATCCCAGAGGGCCAGTAGCGATAAAACCAAGGTTGTCTTGGCTCGCCGTTAAAATCTCGAGCAAAAAAACTACTTAAGTTATGCTAATGCTAACTGTGTGCTCCACTTGGAAATGACCCAGTGGTGCTGTGAACTTCACCTCTCAGTAAATAATGGCAGGGGAAAAAAGAGCATATGGGCCACTAACACAACAGGCTGATACCGATACAAGGAAAAAAGAAATAAGCTGGCGGACATATTGGTCTATCATCACATCACACACATTTCAAGGGTTCATGTTCAACTTCGTAATTATGGCTCTTCTCTGATTCTGTAGCATCCATTTAAGAATACCTGTAAGAACCTGTTGGGTGTCAAAATGACCTGACGGTGTATTCAGAAGATACATTTGAGGATTAGCAATAACAAGTGATGTCACATTTTTTTGTAGCAATCTTTATTTTCACTTTGATATGTGTTTTTGGCATCCACGGCCACTCTGTCAGACTCTTCAGGTTCAGCCTGAGGTGAAAGGCAATGAAAGAGCTTTATGTTAGGTCACAGTAAGCATTCATTTCATGTGTCCAGAATGTTTCCATGAGGTCAGATTGTGTTCTGATGTGAAAAACAAAGACAACTGACTAATTTACAATGATATGAACCCTCCTGTTATGTTCATTTCTCAGGAACAGCAATGATCTTCCAGTGTCAATTTGACCCAGTGCATGTTTAATTATCCAAAAGATGTCCAAAACAAAAAAAGTCCTAACATGCATTAGAATTTTTTTTTTTAGGAATTATTCCACTAGTAATTCCATTATTAGTAATTCCACTAATATGACTAATAATGGAGTTATTAATATATAATTACTAATTAAATAGTAATAGTTTAATTCCACTGTGGTCCTCAGTAAGGTCCTTAGTAAGCACCACAAAAGAAATAATGCTGTGTTATCCTTGACACTGTTTTTTATGCATGATGTGCATGTATTTTAACGGCTCAAATCAAATCAAATCAGCGTCACTGTGCACCATTTAAAATGGGTCAATTTGACCTATAATATAACAGGAGGGATAAAATGGCTGCTGTTGATTTTAAAAAAGACAAAGCCTTTAACGTACAGGTGTTAAACTCTTCTCACATATTCAGTGTCTTCTTGTCAGTGTTTACCCTCCGGTCTCTGATTACTCATCTACTATACGCTGAGGAACAGATTTTCTTAATCATAATGACACATAACCTACTGCAGTCCCTTATCTCAACAGCTTGTATCCATTGTCGTGTCATGTGAATGCTCGTTCATAATGTTGTATGTTGCAATGTACATGCTTTAACCCTGACACATTTTTGTTTTTCCTCTGAAGTTTAGTTGGATGTTTATTACAAAATACACTGGTATTACAAAATGTGGCTCAACAGGTTTCCAGTGTTCATGTTAAAGTTAGCTAAACAGCTCCATTACATCCATACTAAAAGGAGAGTGGTATCTTGAAATGGCTTGAAATGTTTCAAAATTATCCAGGTTCAAATACGTATGAAACAGGGGTTCAATGGTACACGTATCCCACGGTTCAGTCCATACCTTGTTTCTTCTTGGAACTAACACTGGTGTGAAATGAAAGTGAAACTTAGCATACTTGTTCTTACTACATCCAACTGTCATTCACATTTTCACAACTTCTTACCCGTATTCACTGGACACACAAATGTTAGGACCCATGAATATGTCATGAAACATAGGGATGGGGACAAATTGTTGCTAGGGTATAATTGTAGCGCCAAGGGGGGTATGTGGGACAGGACCTTTATGCCAGTAATGTAGGATACAGGGGCAAAGAAATACAGTCACAACCTGCTTGTTATTGCTGTTGGTTGGGGAACCCCCCCCAGGACGAAATTCATTGAACAGAAGTAGGGAGGTAAAAAACCAGTCTGCTTGTTTCCACCAAGCAGACTGGGACGGTTTGCTACAGTTCAGATCGTTTCAATATAGTTTGTCACTTGAGCTTGCATTTGCACTTACGATGTAAATGACCAGGGGCAATTCTAGCATCTGACCTTTAGGGGTGCTCACCCCCCAGTGCTGGCAGTGGCACCTGTCTTGAATAAAATTTGAATTGATTTTTAAACTTTTTTTCCTCCTCTAATCGACTAATAAACTATTATCTACCAATCCACAAGCACTGAAATTAAGATTTAGCTTAAAAACTAACAAGTTCCATGTCACTATGTAGGCTTACTGCATGGCATGAGAAACAAAAAGTCTGTTTGTGGGTGATGATGTTCTGGTGAAGTGTTGTGGTGGTGATAAGGTGGCAAGAAAAAAAATTACCCATAGACCACTAGGCTCTTTGTCATTAGCTGCTACTGTGTTAGCTCACTGCAAGTCAACTTCTGGACTACTTACACAAATAGGTACTCAAATGCAACAATACTCAAATTTACCATTTCATTTCCACATTATTTAATAGTGACAGTCACCTTTTTATCTAAGAGACCTTCCTCTAATGATTAGACACAATCACATACATCTGACATTCAGCAAGAAATGGAATAAAGCCAGGATTGACATAAAACCTCTGCCAATCAATCAATTAATCAACAGAAAAATACTGGTCCAGTTCCAACAAAAATCTCCCTTTTGGCCAGAGGTGGAGCCAGACATTGTCAAGATCCGGGACGTAGCCCAGAGGGGGGTCTGGGGACCCTCCCCCAGAAAAAAAATTACTTCTTAGATGCAATGTCCTGTATTCTAGTGCATTTTAAGGTGACCTGTTTCACAAATCCTAACCCCATGACATAGATATAGAACACTATAAAGTATGTTAGCATGTTAGCATGTTAGCATGTCCAGCCTCAGGTGCCACAGCTGCCATCTTGCTACAGGGTCCCGATGTTTCTCACACTATCAGGGAAGATATTGCCAATTGATGATCAGGCAAGCAGCGTTACCCCATATAAAGATGGCGCTGATTAAACTGAGACATTCATTCCAATAGACAGAGATAATCAATGCAATGTGTTTTCTATTTTTGACCCCATGACATGAAAATTAACATTTTAAATTAAGAGACTGAGAGGTTTCCTTCCCACAAAGTATATAGTATTTATTAGTTCTCTTTTTTATGAATGTTTAGTTTTAGTTTAGTTTTTTCCATATCTTTTATCTTTCTCACCATTCTATTCAAATAAAAGTGAGGTGTGGATCAGCTGGGTCAGGTTGAGGTGGTTATTGACTGAGCAGAGACACAAACATATGGACAGTATGATGATAAACTCTCTATAGCAGGTTCAGCAGCACTACATTATAAACCCAAATAATATAAACTACTGTAAAAAGGCAAATACTGTTTAAAATTCAAATCATATTTCCATATTCATATTCTAATGATGTTAATATGTTTTTCTTCCCTCATATCTGAACTTTATATTAACTGCTGTAATTGTAGAATGTCTCCCATGGTGGAATAAATAAAGCTTTATTCTATTCTAAAAACATATGTAGAGAAATAAATATAAACCAGTTCATTGGCACTAAACCTGATATTTTAACAGATATGTCACAGTTTATCTACAGTAGCATAATTAGCTAACTTTGCTTCATTTCATTTTTTCAGCTTCTGTTGTTAGTAACATCAAACTTTTTTAACATTATAAAAGGCTACATACCTCTATAATTGGATTATTCTTCTGCCTCCTCTTTTCTTTGCTGTGAAACTGTCCATGTTAGAGCTTGGAAGATCTTTTAATCCTGATAAATTCTGCTAATTTACCTGGATATTTACTGCAGATGAGGCTAACACTAGGCTAAGCTAACACTAGGCTAAGCTAACACCAGGGTAAGCTAACACCAGGCTAAGCTAACACCAGGGTAAGCTAACATCAGGCTGAGCTAACACCAGGGTAAGCTAACACTAGGCTAAGCTAACACTAGGCTAAGCTAACACTAGGCTAAGCTAACACTAGGCTAAGCTAACACCAGGCTAAGATAACAGCTGGCTAGGCTACATCTGTCTGACGCTGTGCTTTGGCGTTTACTTGAAAAGGACCCGACTTGAGGAAAAAAAACAGTAAAATTGACTAAAGTAAATCCCAGAGCTGACTGTACTATTATGTCCCAGCTTTAGTCTGTTTATTTCAGGTAGAGTTTAGAACAGAAGACTGTAAACCACAGACATGAGTCGACCGAATAAAACAGCTTGAGTGAAATAAATCAATATTAGTCCAACATTATTGACAGAGACGAAAACAACAATTTTACCCATCATTTTTTAAAAATACGTTTTAGTTATTTTTGTAGGCACAATACAGTTTTACTTAGTTATATTTTCCTTTTAATTGTAGTTTTTATTTATTTCAGTTAATGAAAATTATTTTCAATTTTACTTTTCATCATTTCCTTTGTTTTCGTTAACGATTATAACCCTGATTATCACTAATAATGTGTTTGTTTTTTCTAATGCTTGAGGACTTCTGACAAATGACAAGACTCTATGATACATTACTGTTTAGAATTAGAACACAGACTGGATCTGTTGGTGGGATGATATTTTTTCTAGTTACAGGTCAAATTAAGAACGAGGGAAATTTGGGTTTTAATGTACGATTTCTGCTCATATATCTGTTTTAATATGTGTTGTATGGAGGATAGTAGCAACAGGGATGACTTATTTTTACAAGATCAAAAAAAGGTCCAGGGCTTAAGTCCCCTCGCTCCGCCGATGGTGAGGAACCAAGTGGTGCTGAGCAGAATTTTATGGGTGCTGAAGCACCCCTAAAAATAGCCTAGACTTGACCCCGTAAATGATGCTACGGCAACTACGTAGCCTCGCGATGTCATGGCTGTGCGACATGGTATAACCTGCCAATAAATTAAATGAAGAAGTGTGCGACAAAACAACAACAAACAATGGAGGATGTTATACAGAGCATTACTCTTCTTCAAACAAGAACAGGTTTTAGACTTAATGGCACTTTTAATCAATATTATTGTGTTTATGTTTATGTTTACTACACAAAGGAGCTTGTCCCGCCATGAACTACAACTGTGGGTCGACATGATGCACACTTTTTTTTTCTTTCTTCGCTCGTAGTTGAGTGGAGATTTAACTGGTGAGTTGTTGGCTGTGTTTGAAAGCACATACTTGCTTCATGCTCGTACTAACTTTTTGAGTATGTAGTGTGTTTACGCTGGTAGTATGTGAGTTTAAGTATTTGAGAAGTTCGTGGATGCACACTAGATTCAGCAGAAATGTTATGTGTCATGGACACCTACTCGTACTGACATGAAGTGAATTGCAGCGTGCATTGTACCATCTACAGCACAGGAGGGACTAAAAGTCACATATTTCAAAATGGGATTGGCTTTTCTAGTGCAGTGATGCAAACATGTCAATCATCTGGGGGGCCCCCCAGGTGCCCCCCACCCCCAATAAATTGTACCCTGCTTACATCACTTTAATATTAAAACTTGTTGTTAAGACAGGAAGTTAGAACAACAACCCTCTCTTTCCCGTGCACTGTAACGTTATATCCCTGTCATTATTTAGGCCGTGCCCTCATGTGTAATAGGCCTGTATGTGATGTACTGGGCTTAAATCTGAGCAGCTTTTAAGACTTGGCATAAGAATTGACAATACAGGTATTAGGATGAAATGTCCAATGGCTTAAACAGATTAAGCTTACAGGGTCAAATAGACCAAATATCCGACCGCTGTTAAAAGTCCAGTTGCCTAATCTGGGGTTGTACAAATGTATTGTCCTTCTGTTATCACATTCATGAACATAATTCAGTCTTTTTTTTACCTCTGATTAAATGATGTTCCAGGCTATTGAAGAACTGTGAAGAAAACATTTTTAACACCAAACCCTCTGATAGTTGGCGTTTGTAAAGGAAAACTCCTCAGCTGGGGCTTAGTTACTGATCGCCTTGGAGTGTTGAGCTTGGATTCTACACAAGTTTTTATGCCAAGGTGTACGAACAGAGGTGTCAGTTTTTAGTCATTTCCCCTTCAGCCACAGAAGGAGCCGGTGACAGGTGTAATCCTGACAGTTAATCGCTTCTGTGCGGGAACTTGTCAGTGCACGCTTTAGTCTTGAATTGTTGTTACTTTCTGTTGATGTTCCCAAAATTATTATTATTATTTTTTTTTTTTTACAAACATTCTCATGTGTACTTTCATCTCCTTCTCAGGTTTATTAAACCCAAGTGGCTGCTGGTAGTTTGATAGGCAGATGAGCGGCAGTGCTTTTTGAAGCCAATCATTTTTCCCGTTCTATTGTTTCATTGACATTTTTCCTCCTGATGAGGTCATGCACAGGAGGATATAATATCACGCTCAGGGGTGCCTTTGTGTGTAGCATTAATACCTCCATATTACATACTTAACAATGTATGCAATATGTTTTATTTTTAGGGCTGTCAAATAATTAAACGTTTTAATCAGATTAATCATAAGCTTCTTGTGGATTATTTTCAATTAATTAAATACCATCATTTTTTTTATTACCAAAAATATTTTAATGTAACCCTTAAAAGTCTTAGTGTTTATCTTGATTTATTTCATATCATTCTTTTCAGCACAATCTCACCTGTGTCATTTAACAAACTAAATGTAAAATCAATCAAAAAAACATGACATTTGAGTCGGCTTTTTTTTTTTTTACTGCTTTTCACCAAAAACATGTCGAACAAACCATTTTCATAACTTACAATGAACATATAAATAGAACAGTTGAAAATAATTTAAAATTTAGTCAATTACAAAATGAAATGAAATGAAACCATAGGTGTTTTTTTGGGAAAAAACTATATTCAAGTATTTCTCACAATATGATGGAACAAACATATTCAATGAAGCATTTTCACACCAGAAAATGATAGACTTTACGATTGCAACTATACTATGACAACTATATTCAAACAGATAATCAGGTGTCACACAAATCACTTACTGTATGTCACTCTTTAAAACAGAACGACATTCCTATTTTCTTGTTTTTTTTTAACTCTTCCTACACTGAATATATTTTTTATGGTGTCTCATAACTTTAATTTTAGATTTGCTTACATCATGTAAAATATCACCAGGACGCACCAGTGCCTCCACAGACTCAGTGAAAATAAAATCAGCATTTTCATGAGTAAACAGAGTTTAAGAAGAAAGGGAATATAATATATATATAAATTAAGAGACCTCTGACTTCAGCATGTGTGCATGCTTTAATCTGTTCATTCCAACACAAACAGAGAATTTACTTTATTGTTATTGTAACATTTAGCATGTACAACATTTTAAAAAGTGCACAGACAATACAGAATAAAAACAAATAAAAACAGATATAAAATCAACGAATACAATAAATACAAAAACACCTACAATCATTCATCTTGTCCCTCTTACATTGCACATTGTGTTTTTTTATGGCATTGACAGTGGTTATGCAGTAGAAGAAACATCAGCTCCATGTTTTATTTAAGGATTAGTACTAAAATGTGTGGCACCTGCTGTCAGTGTGGGTGTCACCTTCCAGTCACACACACACACACACACACACACACACACACACACACACACACACACACACACACACACACACACACACACACACACACACACACACACACATACACACACACACATACACACACACATACACACACACACACACACACACACACACACACACACACATACACACACACACATACACACACACATACACACACACACACACACACACCCACACACACACACACACACACACACACACACACACACACACACACACACACACACACACACACACACACACACACACACACACACACACCTGGGTCATGCTCGGCACCTAGAGGTGAAAGCTGTGTGAACATTTCATGCGGTTGAAGCTTTGTACATTTTCTTCCAGTCTTTGAACATATATGTGCAGTGGGGGGTAAGGGTCCGTCTTTTCATGAGGTGTCATGATGCTCCTTTGAACATTTTAGATGGGGTGACTTTACACACACAAACACACACTGGTAAAATTTCCCTCGAAAACAAAAAAATGAAAAGTGAGATCAGGCTTTTTTTTTTTTTTTTCCCATACTGAATCCTGATCCGATCCTTCTATAATACATTAAAAAAAATAGAGAGATTTTATTTATTTAACAGGGACAATGCATCAAAGGGAAAATGGGAAAAGTCATACCACTGGAATAGATTTGAACACTTTTGTGATATTCACCTTATTTTTATTGAACACTTATAAATGTAGTATTTGTGTCATCTACATTATAAACCATCCACACAGACAGTATTTTGTGTGATGGTATTTTGCTTCTTTTCCTTCATCAAATCAATGTCTGTGCATGAGTCTCAGACAAATGTGACCCCCCACCAGTAAACCAGGCATAAGTGTGTGTAAATCCAAACAGAGTTATGTGTGTATCTTGGTAGAGTGGAAACTAAGGTTTAAGATGGTGAAAAAATGATGTTTCTATCACAAGTAGAACCAAAGTTATGGTCATTTTAATATCCACATTTGGACATATTTTACAATTTGCATATTTTTAGATATTGTCCGTTAAAGTTTTGGACTGTTTTGGGGTAGGAAGTCCTTAGCAACGCATAATAATTTGTATCCGATTGACACAAATTGTTGACAGATGTTAAAGGACACTCTGATGGACATGTCACAGAAGTTTTATATATTATAATAATAGGACAGAAGTGTGACGTATTATAATCATTTGGCTTACACCATTGGACAGAACATTCAATATAAGCTTTTACCTCGTACCAAACACTTGGGTGTTTACCCACGGAACGGAGATCGTTTTGTTCGGCGAAAAGAGGTGGAAGTCGTCTTTGTCTTTGCTCAGCAATACCTGAACTTTTGTCACCGCTTAAATAATTGACTCAATAAACACCTTTATTGATTGGATTTCAATATAATGACCACAGGAAGTGAACATAGAGGTGTTAAGGTACCGTTTTTTGATAAGATGTAAACACTAATAACAAATCACCTTCCAGCCTAAATTTGGCTGTAGCTCTGAACGGCTCAGCGCCACTTATGCCTGGTTTGGTGGTGGTGGGTCACATATGATAGTTTGGTTCAGATGCTCTCGCTGTGTAACAGCATGCTAATACATTTAAAAACTATATATTACAGATGTGCATCTGACTATAGGCCACACCCACCTTTTTTCCCCCCTTGAATTAAGCACAATATCTGCCAATGGAACAAGTGAAAATGATCTTGGTAAAAGACAGATCTAGATTCCAGATCTATTGTCTATAAATCCATTTTTATACAGTATCTGACCTAAAAGTTCTTCTTGAGGTGATTATGTGTTATTTGAACTAGAAATGAGTAAAACTATACTTGTAAGATTTAGATTTTTCCAGTGTAATAACCCATACAAAATATTCCATGTTTTCTTCTCACATTGATGCAAAAAAAGAAAAAACATTATGCTGATAAATAATGAAAGGTTCACATTTTTGTCTTTGTTTTACTACAAAAATAACATTAAATTATGAAAATATGTACATATATCATGTAAAAATAAAATGTAAATAATTTTGAACTCATATGAAAAACCTGAAATATCTAAAGTTATTTAAATATATCTAATATCTAAAATTTAGCACAATTTGAAAAATGTTCTGATTCTGTTAAATGTTTAGTGTTTGAATCAAGAATCAAGCAGTTTATTTTGCCATTTATTTCTAACATATAGGAACTTTTGCGTAGTTCAAGTGACATATCATCAGAGACATATCATGCTATAACTCAATACTTGGGATATCACCATGAAATGACATGGGCATATACATGACACTAATGTGCATCAGATGGAATGATCCATTATAGGAAAGGTCAAAGGTCAAGGTTGTATTTAGCAGAAAAGTCAAAATCACATTACTGTCTCTAATTTGAGAACGGGTTGTCATAGAAACTTGAGATTGGAACAAAATAGGGGCGAGATTAGGCATTCTCTGAATACTCAAACAGAACAACAACACAAGACATCAAACACCAACTGAAAACAAAAACTATACATGTACATACATAAATATACGTGTGTGTGTGTAAAACTACATAAACATTATATAAAAAACCGTTTGAGAACTGTTCAAAAACCCCAGGAGACAATAAATGCAGGAATATAAAATATACTGAAAAGAGGAACAGGTGGTCATTTCATACACATCAACATAGATCCAAACCATAATGCACACGTAGAAATGAGGATTTGAGACACAATATTGTTCAAATTGGATTTATTTTTCTTTAGACATTTCAGTTTTTCAGGTTAGAAGTCAGTAAAAGTCAGTATTTTCATAATTTTGCACTAAAACAAAGACAAATTTGGAGTTGTCATTATTTATCAGTTATTATGTAATTTTCTTTGTTATTATTTTACTGGTCCAGAACGCTGGAGATCAAATGTGGCCCCTGAAAGTCCTATTTTATTTATTTATTTATTTATTTATTTTTTATTGCAACATAAAACATAACATTCATATCACACATAGACAGGGGGAATACATACATGAGGAGAAGAACAAACAGACAAAAACAAAAAACAAAAATAGGGTAAGGGAAGTCGAATAGTAAAACCTTACAGGGTATTTGCAAATTTGGTGATTTGTGTGTGAAGTGTGTGTGTGTGTATGGTGCAAGTGTGTATGGCATAATAATAGAATATACATTTATGTATACGTTTGTATACATATATATATATATATATATATATATATATATATATATATCTACACATATATCACAAAACAGTGATAGTGGTATTGTCAATAATAATAATAATAATAATAATAATAATAATAATAATAATAATGATGGGGGGGTCTATAGTCAAAAACAATATATATTTAGAGGATATTATATTAAGTGTCAGGTACAAAACATCACAAAACAGTGATAGTGGTATTGTCAATTATCATAATAATAATAACAATAATAATAATATTAATAGTAATATAATATAATAATAATAATAATTTTGTCTGGGTCTGACCATATTCATCCATCTGCTTCCTGTGTTCCACATCTGTGTATGTGTTTCTCTTTTGTGTGTGTGTGTGTGTGTGTGTGTGTGTGTGTGTGCTTGGTATTGTGTTGTGCATTAAAAACCTTATGTTGTGTGATGCATTAAAATCAAATAGGATTGCAGGATGCAGATGGATGTGGTTGAACCCTCTATATAAATATATATTTTTTATTTTATATTCCTTCTTTTTTCCCCTTCTCTCCCCTAACCCTAACCCTTTAACTATTATTACTGACCTATTTCCTCCTCTCCTTCAAATGATCAAGAATAGTCCTATTTTAACTGCGATGAAATATCTTAACTGGAAATGACAAAATGAGCCTTTATAATATTTGTACTTTTTCCAGTGCGCGTCCATAAACAGTCTTTTTCAAACACACATGTGTACATTAATCCTCACACTCTTACATCTTACACCATCACAGACCAGCCGTAGATTCTGCAGGGCCAAACCTCTTCCCCTGGAGTGTTAAGGCCAAGTTTCACACAAAGATCCCTTCCACCTTTTATATTGCACACAAAAACAGTGCCTCACCCTCCCAGAATGTCTTCAGTTTCACGTGTATCAAAGTAAAAGGCGACTCTTTCCACCTGGAGCAACTTTTTGACAGCACAGCCTAAAAATACAGTTTAATGTTTCAGTTTGTTTGTCAGTATTGTCATATGTATGTAAAGGACACTTCGTTTAATGAGAAGAACCAGCACCCATAATGCCTTTCTGTCTCTCTTCCATCCCACATGATGTTTGAAAATGGCATGCGTGCAGGATCGAATTATCTGCGTACAGAGCCAAACTGTGTGTGCACAAACGAGCATGTGTGAAGTATTGTCTAGAATCAGCTCCTACTAATTTCAGACTTCTTTTTCTGAGATGAGTTATAAGGGGGAAAACTGGAACTTAAAGGCAGAGCTGGTGACCTTCATTTGACCTTCCATCTTTGCTGGAGGCTCATTTGTCTGTGGCTTCCCTAAATATATTGGCTAACTTTCCATAATAACATGGACTCTATTGTGTCTCTGTTGTTTTTAACCACTGGCAGCTTAACACAACTGATCCTCATTTTAGTCTGGTGTCTTTTGTGTGTGTCTGTTTTCAGTTTTTTTCGGCTACATTTATATAGAGATGACCGGAAGAGAAGACGCAAAAACTGTTGTCTGGTCTTAACCTTTTTATCTGCATTTTCACTAGTGTTGTCATTAAGGAACGCCAGTGCATACGAGGAAGCAACAGTGTGTGGAATTGGATTAGATATGCCTGCCAGGCTGCTAGACGGTGCTGTGATAGAACGCTGCCTTGTCAACGCGCATGCGTAACGGCAAAACAAAATAGTACGTGTGGTTCCGGTCACCTGACCGACCCAATTTTTTTACGACGAAAATGCCGACTATGTAAACATTTTATCAGTTTGTCAAAATAAATTAAATATAATGAAGCGGTCGACTGCCGACTCTGATCTTCGAAATTCCCAATGACTGATGATGAGAGAATTTATTTGTCCGTATTTAGTCCGTATTCATGTTTACCAACATCTGTCACCTGTCTGACCACCGTGATTTATGACTAGCGACAAACGACGACCATATACATGGTGTCCATGTCCATCAAAACAACCCTCAATGCATGTGATTGCTGCGCGAGTTTTGATTGGCTGTTCACCTCTTGATGAATCTTTCGTACATGGTGTGTTAATTTCCCACTCACTTCACACTGTGTTTGTTTCAAAAACACCAGCGTTTGTTTATTCATTGGGAAGATGGTTTCATATCTTTATGGAGCATCTCTTGGTCACACAGACTTGTGTGCCTGGTGTGGGGAACCAAATACAAATCCTCTTCCAGAGCTAAAAAATAAATTTAAAACTGTACTCCCGCTCTGTCAAGATTGTGAGGAATGTGAAGAAGCCAGTAACAAAACAGCAGTATGGTAAGAGGAAATAAGTTGAACAGTAAATAGATAGCTGTATATGTCCACTAAAGCCTTCAATATTGGGGCCTTTATTTCATTAAATAATATTTAGATGTGGATAGAATTTACATTTGTAGTTAAACTGTATTTTTGTTGAAAAAAAAATCAATAAAAGACAAAATGTTGATGTCAAATCAGATTTTATTGTATTTCAATCATCTAAAATTCATTTATGCTCTCTTAAAACATTCTGTAAATATACATGTACATGTACATGGAAAATCTGAGGCAATGTGTTGATTTTCTAACTGCTGGAAAGAATAACTGATATTAAATCTGAATTTTTGGATTTATATAAAATTGTAAATAAAATAAAATATGGATGACCCACCTACCTACCCCTTTTTTCCTATCCATGTGATGGGAACCACATATATTATTTTGTTTGGCCTAACGGCAAAATTTTTGTTGTTGTTTGTTTTGTTTTTTTGTTGTTGTTGTTTTGACTGTGAGGTAGAAATGCAACAGCGGTTGGTTTTCCAGATTTCCACCCTGGAGTGCGTCATCAGATGTTTGCGTTTTCAACCAGTAAAAACTCAATTCTCCTATCAAAGAAAGGTAAATTAATAATCATAAATAGTAAATAATACATTTTTATAAAATATTTTGTTGATTTTAGCCACAATCGTCCTTGTGTAAACAGCCTGTTAGTCCAGTATGTGTTTAATGGTTTAGACGTTGACTAACTTTGTCCATGATGGATAGCGCTTTTTTCATCGTCCTCTTCTCTGCAACTGTCACCAGAGAGTCCAGTTTGACTCCGCCCACAGAGCTCACCCATCACATCCATTTGTCCAGTCTGGAGGAGTCTGCCCCCCCCCCCAGAAACAGACTTTGTTTCTGTTTCATTCAGAATAAAGGTTAATTCCTCATTAAGATGATTCCAGTTGAAAATGAAAATTTCAACTTAAACTTAATTCCAAATAAAATCCTTGGTTTATTCCACTCTTAATTCTGAATTGGATAATTCCTCTGGCATGGAAACAGTTTAAAATGATGCCTGTCATTCTGCACATGCTCCTGGTTTTGTCGTAATGACACACATATTTTGCCTCGATGACGCACATATTCCACCTTGTGGACATTGGTATGTTGATTTGGTCGACTTGCTGCTTTGTAATTTTCATAAAAATAAATGCAAAAATGATCTGGTCTTCTATGTTGATAGTTGAAATGAAGGCAAAACGAGAAGTGGACCCCGTAGTTTCCTTCAGAACCCTCTGTACCTCCAGCTCTGAAACCTGAGTAACGAGAGTGGAATAATTTATTTGGAAGTAACATTTTCATGTATACATGAAGGAAATGGCTTTTATTCCAAATTATTTTATTCAGAATAAATAATTTGAAATAAAAAACATAAAAAGGTGGAAACCCTGTGGGTGGTGGGCCATGTCCATGTCCACTCTGATTTCACTCAGTGGATCACATAGTCATCAGTTCCTAATAGACTCATTAAAGTAGGGGTGTCAAACATGTGGCCCGGGGGCCAAATGCAAAGTGTAAAAATTCAACTGTCAAAGCTGGGGAACTGTTTTTACTTCAGGTTCCACATATACATATAGACCCATATGATTATACAGTCAAATAATAACAGAATAACTAATCATGACTCCATATGTTCTTCTCATTTTGATGTGAACCCCCCCCCCCCCATTATGCCTATAAATAATGACAACTTAAAATTTGTGTCTCATTTTAGCGAAAAAAATTATTAATCATTAATATGAAAATATTGACAAACTATCCTGTAACAATAAAATGTGATCAACCTGAAATGTCTAAAGAAAATTAAGCACAATTTTAACAATTTTGTACTTCTGTTATGAAGTGTTTAGTATTTTTGTAGATCTGATCCATAATGCACATGTAGAAATGATGAGTTCAAACAGAATATTGTTAAAATTTCACTTTACTTTTCTTAAGAAATCACAGATTTTGTTTGGATAGTTTATCAAATTAAGTATTTTCATAATTAAATGGGGCAGTGTTGCACTAATGTAAATACAAAACTTGAATTGTCATTATTTATAAGTTATTCTGCTTTTATTTTAATAGATCTAATGCTCACTGATGGATCTGCTCTTCTTTTCAGTTAGTGCAAAAAGGTTATGTAGTGTAAGTCAACAAAATTGCTCAGTGAAAGTACTGTTTTTTGCTTCATGTTTTAAGAAAGCAGCAAAATAGTGAAATGATGTTGAAAGTCTTTCCTGACGGAGCCCAGATCACATCAGGCATAAGTGGCAGGTTTGACCAGATGTGACAGGGGCTGTTGTCCTCAGATTATGGCCATTTGACCTCTGACCTCCAGGAGGTCATGCAGATAAAGCAGATGAGTGATATTGTAGCAGATATGATACAGTTAGTTGTACCTTCTAAAAACATTGTAAAAAACGTAGTAGTGCAAAAGTAAGATAAAAATAAAACTAGTAACATTTTTACTTTGTAAGGACAAAATAAAACAAAACCTTATTATCAATCAAACTACTTCAATAAACCTGAACATGTTACCAATATTTTGGATATATGATGTTATTGTGTCTGTTATCGCTCCACATCGTGCTCCATGCAGAGTCCTGCACGGGTTCGGGTACCCGTGGGTGAACCGCAAATTTTCACGAAATGGGTGAAAAATGTTGTGCTGTGTCGGATACGGGTTCGGTTCGGACGTGGGTGATGGTGGGTGTAATTTTCAGTTCATAGGTTAAAAGGTTAAAACATTTTTATTTGGCTCTGCCTTGGCTATGTCACTGTTCACTATATTCATGGTAATAAATGTTTGTATTTAAGTTTGACTATCTGACATTTTCTTTCGGGTTCGGGTCGGATATCGGGTTCATTTATAGCGGGTCGGTTCGGGTGCGGATTATTTATTTTTTTCGTCGGAAAACGGGTCGGATACGAGTTTAAACATGACGGGTACGGGCGGTTATGTCGAAATCAGAACCATGCAGGACTCTGTCACAGATAACAGCAGAGTTTGGTGAGTGTGTGTGTGTGTGTGTGTGTGTGTGTGTGTATGTGTGTGTGTGTGTAGTGATATTATCTCCCATTCCCAATCAGACTAATATTTGACTTTGCAACCATTGATCGACTATACAGACACAATCAGATGTCATGAGTTGTTTGATATTTCAGAATCTGAATTTTATTGTCATCATACTTTTGAACATGCAGAAGTTATAGACGCTCCACTGTAACTGTGATCAATGGTGAACAAACCAAACCATGTTTTTATCTTTTCCAGCCCAAAGGTAGAAGCTGTTCTTCAGTGTGTGTTGCTTCTGCATTTTAATTGAGGCTAAACCAGGGGTTCTCAAACTTTTTTGGTCCAGGTCCCCCTTGGAGGGGTGACATTTTTCCATGTCCCCCCTCATCCTCGCGATACTGAAAATGATAAAAAACCACTTCAACAATGATTATTATGAAACAATGATAACCTTTTTTAATAGTGCTTTTGTGCAAACCAGCCACATTTTCAGGTATTATAATATAAATGAACACTTCAGAAACAACAATTTTAAATAATTTTAAAATAATAAACGGAACAAAAGACACACAAAACCGTGTGTGTGTGTGACAGACAGACAGACAGACAGACAGACAGACAGACAGACAGACAGACAGACAGAGACTTAATGAGAGGGATGATCTTGTCAAACTCAATATAACTATCAATGTACTTTCTCTTTTTAGGGTTAGGGCGTTTGTTTTTGTCATTGTCATTTTCATTGTCATTTCTTTTACCACTTCTTGAGGAACTTGGCGGACACAAAAATCGATCCATGTTCGCTGCAGGGTGGCTAAAAATAGCCTGTGACTCGCTCCGTCTCAATTTAGTCAAGCTGGCGTCAAACAGCGCTGTTACTTCCGCCCGCTCGCTACAAAATAAAACTTCCGCATTTCAAAATAAAACAGCAAAAAAAACCCAAAAACAAAACCGTGAATAATTTCGAGTACCCCCTGGACATGCGCCACGTCCCCCTAGGGGTCCGTGGACCCCAGTTTGAGAACCGTGGGGCTAAGTTACACTGATCTCCTCCTCGGTATCTTCTTCAGACATTAAATGTGTTAAATCTTACAGCTTTATTAAGAAAGTGTTGGTTAGCTCATGTTTTAATAATGGGTTATTTCACATACATGGTGGTTTATCTGACACCATTATTCCTTTGGCCTAAAACCGATTCTTTTGGAATCTTGGACCAACTAGTATTTAAGACTTGACTTTTCTTCATCAGTTACAAACATTTAATTAGTTTTATTCCAGAAGCATTTGACTTGTAGACCAGTGTTATTGGACTTCGATGTTGTTTACAAAAGAATAAACCTACTGCCTATATACCACCTATATGTGAACTAATAAAGCAGAACAGAGTTTCAGGGCTATTATGTTTTTGGTTTTGGTCCTCAGTGTTAATGTGATAACTTGAAAGGTTTAGAAATTTCATGTTTTCTATATTAATGAATATAACGGAGCAGAAGAACCGTTTTGATTTTGGTTGATTTACCATTTCTAGATTGATCACAAGGAGGCACTCAAAGGTTTAAAATCACTAAACACTCTTGTTCATATCTGTGGAACTATTTGTCTGACTTCACATCTAGTGCAGATGAAAGGTCATGACCTGGGGGTGCGTCACATCATGATGTCATTTTTCTTGGCCTGTGTATTATTGCATTGACCTCAAGTGTTGAAGTGTAATGGTGACAAGACTTTCACAGCATATTTGTGGTTGCTCTCTTCACACATTCTCTCTGATATTAGTGACCTTTTGATGTTGATCTTTGGTGAGGGTGTGTGTGTAACTTTACAGTTCCTCCATTTTGGATTGAAAAGCCAACGAACCCTTCCTGCTGCATGGGTTTAGGGTTCTCAGATATTCCATGTATTGTTGTATTTCTTTTTTCTTAGCCACACATTCGATACCCCGATGTGGGATACAGACCCGTGTGGGGGTGCAGCTATGATACCATGAAGCCCGACAGAAGCATCTCCATGTTTGACTATGTTTGTGATGTGAGGAATGAGTTGGTTCAGCTCCAGAGTCTCGTGCTCCAAGATTCTTTACTGAGGGTCTGAGAGCCGACAGCTGCCCGTCCATGCCAAGCATTCTCCTTCTGAGAAAAACATTCAACACTACGTATGCATAGCTATAGTTATACTACAGAAGAGCAAGGGAGCTTTCACAACTACTCACTTAAATACTAGAGCTGGGCAAAAAATCGATTTAGATTTAAAATCGACTTTTATGACAAAATCGATTCATATTTTAGGAAAATCGTGCAATCCGATTCCCCTTCACACGCACTTTTTTTCCTCGCAAAAAGAAAACCATGAACCAGGCTGCTTTCCGTAGTTGCACATCTGAAGCGAAAGCAGAGCCTAGCGCTGCCAGCACTTCTTCAAAATGTTCAACAAACACTGACTGAAAGCTTTTCTCGCGGCACAACTTATGATGAACATGGAGCCAGAGTCCTGCACGGTTCTGATTTTGACATACCGCAACCGCCCGTACCCGTCATGTTTAAACTGCGACCCGTTTTCCAACAAAAAAAAAAAATCCGCACCCGAAGACCCACTATGAACCCGATATCTGAACCGAACCCGTATCCGACACAGCACAACATTTTTCACCCATTTCGTGAAAATTTGCGGTTCACCCACGGGTACCCGAACCCGTGCAGGACTCTGCACCTTATGATAAACATGGAGCACGATGTGGAGCGATAACAGACACAATAACATCATATATCCAAAATATCGGTAACATGTTCAGGTTTATTGAAGTAGTTTGATTGATAATAAGGTTTTGTTTTATTTTGTCCTTACAAAGTAAAAATGTTACTAGTTTTATTTTTATCTTACTTATGCACTACTACGTTTTTTACAATGTTTTTCAAATAATATTAAAATGAACAAAAATGAACAATAAACTGACAAAATAATTAGTAACATAAAGAAAGTAAGACACAAATGGAGCAAAATTAACGAAAAAATAATCAAATAAAAAGTAGAATGTAGAAAAATAAACAATGAGCAACAAAATGAACAAAAACTTTGTGTCTTTATTGGTAGTTTATTCAGTTCAGTTTATTCATTTTTGTTCGATTTATTGATGACTTAGGCCATTTTTGTTCATTTTGTTGCTTATTTTAATTATTTTTTACTGTGAAACTGCTTAAGTTTCAGGAGTTAAAGGTTTAAACTGAATCATATTGAAGAGAGAAATATCTAAAACATGTAGGACACTGGCCCTCGAGGACTGGATTTGGACACCCCTGTTGTAGAGCATTGACACAATTGAGAATATGTGTAGATTTTATTTACAAAATGCTCGGGCTGTAGTGTTGCGTGGGCTACCCACTGGCCAGCGGATATCTGCGGGTGACCCGTGAGTCGGGCGGGCTGGGTCGCAGTATTAATACATATTGTGGATGTGGGTGGGGCGGGTCAGGGACGATCAATACCCGCTGAAGTGTGTGTGTGTGTGTGTGTGTGTGTGTGTGTGTGTGTGTGTGTGTGTGTGTGTGTGTGCGTGTGTGTGCGTGCGTGCTCGGCTCGCGCATGTGCAAGCCCGTCACTTCCTGTTTTGAATGCTTTTTTATCCCAACTTTTTGTTATTTGTTATTAGCGCCAAATCTCCCTGAACACTCAGAGATAAGAGTGAAAATGTGGGACTTGATCAGGGAGAAGATTAAAACAGGCGATGCGAAGGTTGTACGGAAACGTTGTATGTGTTGGCTTTATAGAGTGATGATGTGGGTGGAGTCTATTTTATGTGCTGGAGTGCATATTGAGACGTTAGAAAGGAGGCAAAAATGATGCTTCATGACTTTTAACATTAGAAGCACAAGGTAAAGATGCTGCGAATGTACTATGTGAGTTTAGAGACAAATTTAAGCTCGCGGGTTGATAGCGGGCGGGTTGGGTTTATCGATACGTGACATCATGCGGGTTGGGCGGGGCGGGCCGAGCCATGTCTTGGGTTTGGGCGGGGCGGGTTTCTGTAAAACCCCCTAACCGCGCATCACTATCGGGCTGTATTGGTGAAAATGTTTGCTTCCTGGCCTTCAATATAATACTGAGCTGTAGTGAACGAACACATGTGAACGCAAACACTGCAGAAATAGACATGGTAGTCTGACCAAATATGTCGTCATATTTAAAATAAGACAGAATGACTTATTCTAAGTGTGATGACATATTTGAACTAGAAATGAGATAAATACACTTGTAAGATTTAGATTTTTTTTCCAGAGAACACCGTAGAAGCCATGTGCAGAATAGAGGCACAGAAACTAGGTCAGACATTAGAAGCATGGAAAGCTTCACTTTCTTTTTCATTTGTTGCAGCTTTTGTGGCACAAAATAATCCACAGGTTCTTTTATTATAGCAAAAAGTTTTTATTTTTGAACTGAAGTTGGTAAAGTCCAGTGAACCTGCTCCTCCTCTCTGTGGTGTTACCGTGAGGCCACATCCACCACAGCTCATATTGTGACTCATTCAAAAGCACTCAGCACATTCCAGTGTTTACCATAAACAAACACAAACTGCAAAATACCTAGAATCATTTTGGCACCTCCTGTATTATCATTATTAACTCTAATGTAGAAACTCTAGTAATTATAACAAATTCCTTTATTTGTGTCTGGATCTGTGAAATGTTGTGTGTTATGTTTGAAAGATGACAAATCAATGAATAGTTTCATTAGGCCAAACAAAATAATATATGTGGTTCCCATCACATGGATAGGAAAAAAGGGGTAGGTAGGTGGGTCATCCATATTTTATTTTATTTACAATTTTATATACCCGTCTTCTAAAAGGAAGCTCCAAAAATTCAGATTTAATATCAGTTATTCTTTCCAGCAGTTAGAAAATCAACACATTGCCTCAGATTTTCCATGTACATGTACATGTATATTTACAGAATGTTTTAAGAGAGCATAAATGAATTTTAGATGATTGAAATACAATACAATCTGATTTGACATCAACATTTTGTCTTTTACTGATTTTTTTTTTCAACAAAAATACAGTTTAACTTCAAATGTAAATTTTATCCACATCTAAATATTATTTAATAAAATAAAGGCCCTAATATTGAAGGCTTTAGTGGACATATACAGCTATCTATTTACTGTTCAACTTATTTCCTCTTACCATACTGCTGTTTTGTTACTGGCTTCTTCACATTCCTCACAATCTTGACAGAGCGGGAGTACAGTTTTAAATTTATTTTTTAGCTCTGGAAGAGGATTTGTATTTGGTTCCCCACACCAGGCACACAAGTCTGTGTGACCAAGAGATGCTCCATAAAGATATGAAACCATCTTCCCAATGAATAAACAAACGCTGGTGTTTTTGAAACAAACCAAGTGTGAAGTGAGTGGGAAATTAACACACCATGTACGAAAGATTCATCAAGAGGCCAACAGCCAATCAAAACTGGCGCAGCAATCACATGCATTGAGGGTTGTTTTGATGGACATGGACACCATGTATATGGTCGTCGTTTGTCGCTAGTCATAAATCACGGTGGTCAGACAGGTGACAGATGTTGGTAAACATGAATACGGACTAAATACGGACAAATAAATTCTCTCATCATCAGTCATTGGGAATTTCGAAGATAAGAGTCGGCAGTCGACCGCTTCATTATATTTAATTTATTTTGACAAACTGATAAAATGTTTACATAGTCGGCATTTTCGTCGTAAAAAAATTGGGTCGGTGGGGTGACCGGAACCACACGTGCTATTTTGTTTGGCCTTATCTTTGTGAATTTTACGTGTGGACTAATGTGTGTTAAAGTATGTATTTACCCTGGAAGGTGTGTTTGAAGGTCAGGGTTAGAGAGGCTGCAAAGGTGGACTTTAGCCTCTACCTGCTGCTCACACTGGAAAAATATCAAACTTACCAAGTCTATTTTTCTCATTTCTAGTCCAAGTATTTCATCACACAAAAGTAGAAAAGCACTTGGAGGGGCAGACCAGCCCCCCCCTCCTGAAAGACACCCCCCACCCCCCCATACCTCCACCGATCACTAGTGTACCAAAATATAATCAATTATTCCTTGTGCCAGTATCAATATTTCCTGAAAATTTCAGCCAAATCCATCCTCAACTTTTTGTGTTATCTCAAACAGACAAACCCCAATGATTGCAGACAGAATGACCAACAGAAACTTTTTACAAGTCATTTTTTTATTGGATATGCACAAAACTTACTAAAAAAACTTTACTAACTATTACTGTTTTTTCATTAAATTGCAAATGTGATCATTTATTTTTGTTTCTTTTTATCTCAAGATGATACGAGAAGTTATTCCATCAACATGACATGATTAAATGATTCTAATTTTTTCATGCACATGCGCATTCATACATACCTCAAATGATATTAAGAGAAAGTAAAAACCAAATAACTAGACAATGGATAATAGATGATAGAGGTGGAAAATCTTATTTCAAGAAATTGTTTCGTTGGCTGATTTGAGGTGTTGAATAAACATTAATTGCACATATATTCCTATTTTTGCATATGTTTTGGATATTTTATCACTTTTTTAAATGATTTTTTTCCTATATTTTAGGAGAGTTTTTGAATATTTTTTTTGAATATTTTGTTGTTTTTTGTGTTAATTTTACTGTTTTGTTGTTGTTTTTTTTAAGTTCTATTTTTGACCAGAAGTTTATCACAAAGCATGCATAACATCAGAAGCAATTCTGGATCCACTCCCATTCATATATTTTGTTAGTTTTGTAACTATGTATTAGGGTTGTCAAAAAAATCGATTTTAGATACTAAATCGATATTGACCCTTGGTATCTAATTAGATACTAAGTTGCTGGAAAATCGATTTTTGTTTTTATGGCGCGTCGCCGCTTTTTTGTAAACAGGCATCAACGCGGTCAGCTCTGGCACAGCCGTAATGCCGGCGTGTAAGTTAAAGTCTCTTTTTTTCTCCAGCTGCCTCTGACAGCACACGGGATGACGCCAGTGCGACCACAGACCTATACACTATTTCTATAGGTCTGTGATTGGACCATCCCATGTAACTTTGCTTTTAAAGGCCTCCATATAGTCGAACGTTTATGCGCCCGGGCGGCAGCCAGGCGGTAGCGCATAGTATCACGTTACCACCACGGAGGCCACCGTGAGCATGTCAGCCTATCATTTTTGACGTGCGCGCTGCTAGTCCCGTATGGCAAGCCAAAGTGTTCACATAGCCACACGTTGTCTTTATTATATCACGCATTACAGGACGCGTTCTGTAACGCGTTCTGTAAGCTTGCCATAGTCCCGCAAGGGGTCTGCGGTGGTCTCCGCGGTGGTCACATGATGCAATACGCTGCCGCCCGCGCACATAATGCTCGACCATAAAGAGTCTTGCAGTTAGCACTGCAGAAGGGCTTGAGCAAAAAGATAGACCTACCTTAACTTACCAAGAGATAGACATGCATTTATTCTGCACCCGCACTCACTACCTTTTTTTAACAGTCCATGGAGGACATTTTAAAAGGAATCCCTCACATCTCCAGTATCGAGTATCGAGTATTATCCTTAGTATCGGTATCGAGTTGGAAATTTTAGTATCGTGACAACCCTACTATGTATATACTGGGAGTCAATGTGTACAAGTTGAAACATTAAATAAATTCAGTGAGAAGGGATTAGATGAGGTTAAAAACTAGAACAAATGCAGAAACAGTAACAATAAGGTGAAGTCAGTCACAGTTCAAGCTTCCACAAAATCTGATTGTAAAGGTTTAATATACTCCACCCATTTGTTTAATAAAAGCAGTTTTCTTAAGACAAAGAGAAAAGGTAATTAAATAAATGTCATTCATTATATCTCTCCACTCCTGTATGATGGGAGGTTCATTCAGGAAGCAACATCTTAGTGTATTTTTGTGGTAAATTTGGGGGTTAAAATAACAACAACAAAAGCGATTCAGAACATTCAACCAACATGGTGTTTTAATAATGAACCCTGTGATTAATCTACTATCAGGGTTGTCAAATTATTACAATTTTAAATCAAATCAGTTCATATATCTGACTGAAAAGTTCATCTTTAGGTGATTTTTTGTTCTTATTATAAGTATGATAATATATTTGGACTAGAAATGGGAAAAATACACTTGGTAAGAGTTTTTTTTTTTGGTTTTATTTTACAGTATACTTGACGTGCAGGGCTCGTAGTGATATGAGTCAAAGTCTATCAGTCTTCTTTGACAGTTTCTAAAATATTAGAGGGAAACACTGTGGTTATTGTGGTTTGGCTTCAGGGAAAACTTGATTTGCAGCTAGGCTTATCATCACACACACACACACACACACACAGATTTCACACGTATAGACAATCAAACGCACACTTCCATTCACAGGTGTGTATTCCTATCCCAACCTGCCCTCAGTGGGGGTCCAGAGCGCCACAGGGCTGATAAAGTGGAAACTCTCTATTATTACTAAAGCGATGACAGCAGCAGCAGACAGGCATCAGAATCTGACATACCTCTGCTATTGCGTATGTGCCTCTAATAGAACTTAATACTTGGTTTTTTTTTTTTTTACTTTTTTTTTTTACTTTTTTCATCCCCCATCAGTGTGTTTTATTTTCCTGATCTTCTATAACTGTGGGTGGGTGGGTATGTTATTATTCAGCTCTTGTTTTCTTTTGCTACTGCAGTGGTTTATATTTCCACATACAGTATTGTTACACAGTGTTCTCATTTCACCACTTTTTCTTTGTTTGCTTGCTGCTACGGAGGTCAACATCTGTATATTAATTACTAACACATTACAGAGTGTGCATACGTGAAGATTAATGTCAAAATGTAAAAAAAAAAAAGGCATTGGTATCTTTGCTGTTTTTGGATCCATTAATAATGTAATTACATATGTCAAACTCAGGCCCATAGTGTATTTATATTTGGTCCATAAGATCATATCAAATGCTCATTAGAGCTGCTCCATTACCCAGTCACATGCATCACTAATACTACAAATCCCAGCATGTTTTGCCAGTCAGTATGTTTACATGCACTGAGAGAAATTTGAATTATTGCCTTACTCCAATTAAAATCAAAGTTTTTAAAGTCATGTAGGCACCTTAGTATAATCCAATGGAACTGGAGTTTGAGAAGTCAGAGTAACTAAGTCAGATATGCATGTAATATGCATGTAAACGCTGCCAACTTTAGCTCAATTAAGACTGGCCTGGACACGCCCCCTTCAAGGAAGTGACCAGAGTCACCATGATATGTATGTCACATGTAATAAATACGATTTTCAACAGTTTGTACCAACTATACTGAGCTGCTGTATGATTGTAGTCCATATCATCACTATTATGGTCTATATCGTCATGGTTGTAGTCCATATCATCATTATTATGGTCTATATCATCATGGTTGTGGTCCATATCATCATTATTACGGTCTATATCATCATGGTTGTGGTCCATATCATCATTATTACGGTCTATATCATCATGGTTGTGGTCCATATCATCATTATTATGGTCTATATCATCATGGTTGTGGTCCATATCATTATTATTATGGTCTATATCGTCATGGTTGTGGTCCATATCATTATTATTATGGTCTATATCGTCATGGTTGTGGTCCATATCATTATTATTATGGTCTATATCATCATAGTTGTAGTCCATATCATCATTATTATGGTCTATATCGTCATGGTTGTAGTCCATATCATCATTATTATGGTCTATATCATCATAGTTGTAGTCCATATCATCATTATTATGGTCTATATCATCATAGTTGTAGTCCATATCATCATTATTATGGTCTATATCATCATGGTTGTGGTCCATATCATTATTATTATGGTCTATATCATCATGGTTGTGGTCCATATCATCATTATTACGGTCTATATCATCATGGTTGTGGTCCATATCATCATTATTACGGTCTATATCATCATGGTTGTGGTCCATATCATCATTATTATGGTCTATATCATCATGGTTGTGGTCCATATCATTATTATTATGGTCTATATCATCATGGTTGTGGTCCATATCATCATTATTACGGTCTATATCATCATGGTTGTGGTCCATATCATCATTATTATGGTCTATATCATCATGGTTGTAGTCCATATCATCATTATTATGGTCTATATCATCATGGTTGTGGTCCATATCATTATTATTATGGTCTATATCATCATGGTTGTAGTCCATATCATCATTATTATGGTCTATATCATCATGGTTGTAGTCCATATCATCATTATTATGGTCTATATCATCATGGTTGTGGTCCATATCATTATTATTATGGTCTATATCATCATGGTTGTGGTCCATATCATTATTATTATGGTCTATATCATCATGGTTGTGGTCCATATCATCATTATTACGGTCTATATCATCATGGTTGTGGTCCATATCATCATTATTACGGTCTATATCATCATGGTTGTAGTCCATATCATCATTATTATGGTCTATATCATCATGGTTGTGGTCCATATCATCATTATTATGGTCTATATCGTCATGGTTGTGGTCCATATCATCATTATTATGGTCTATATCATCATGGTTGTGGTCCATATCATTATTATTATGGTCTATATCATCATGGTTGTGGACCATACCTTCTCTGGGTGCCGTTGTACTCCTTCTACCATGTCTGCTTCAAATGTGCTGCTTTTGTTCAGTTACTGTACTTCTTCTATGGCACCAACTTGAAGAATGCTAACACAAAAGAGTGTGTATTGCTATCTATTCAATTCAATTCAATTGTATTTATGAAGCCCCAAATCACAACAAAGTCGTCTCACAGGGTTTCACACAAACACACTAGTGGTACAGAGACTGCTAGTGTTCTGGGAGTTGAATTTGAACTTTTCTGGTGCACGCAACCTTGGATTTCTGGGAAACTCTAGTTAAGTCCTTAATCGGAGTAAGGCCATTTCTAAGTGCATGTAAATGTACTGAGTATGTTGGCACTCAGTCAAGTAGTACCAAGATACCGCATCCCCACTCAGAATTGTTTACCTTGGGTACAGTAGCATAATCTAAGTAATAATAAAGTTTTTATCCTAGAATTTTTTGTTTTTATTTCATAATTCCAACTTTATTATCTTATAATTATGGTAAGAGTTTTTTTTTGTAATCACATTTTCCAGAACTAATGTCTAAAAATGTGTTTTTATATCTCACTGAAAAGTTCTCTTTAGGTGATCATGTCTTATTTTAAGTGTAATGAGATATTTGGACTAGAAATGAGAAAAAATACACTTATAATAACAGTTATTTTATTTAGCATTTGCATACAACACAAGACATAGTAAGTGAAACTTCAATTTGCTGTGACTCTCCATGGGTCACAAACTGGAAGCAAACATTGCTTTACACTCACACTATGAAAGACCTCCCACCTGGATTAAACCAAAAGTCTTAAACTAGAACTAGTGCAGGATCAATAGAGAACTCACACACTCTCTGGGTTGCCTCTTACTAGAAGTTTGGATGTCTTTCACAGACTTGTCTTCCTCAGCATTCCAGCCTCCACCACAGGAATGAATTCACCTGCGAGCAAAAACCAAGAAGCGTCCTCATAATTCAACAGAGCGCTCTATGTGTTTGTGCATGAACTTAGATTTTGGTCAAATATCTTCAAATTAGATGCAATACATTGTGCAAATTGCCCGCTGGAAATAACTGTGGCTCAGTATATGACATTTCCATCTGGATTCTGTCAGCAGTTTTTGTTCAGTTCTCCTTTTAGACTAATGACAGTATCCTCCGCTTCTCTCTGTTTTCCTTCTATCCATATCTGTCTTAGAACATGTCATAACAAACCCCAAAACCTCACTAACTTTGACATTTTAGACTGATCTCAGGTATAAGTTGATTGAGCTGCGCAGTACTTCATAGCACTATTAAAATGTGTCTCTCTGGGGGTCGACTAAATAGATGCGTGATGTCAGGGCATGTACCTGCAGGTTTTTAGCTGACAATCTTTACCACCTTAATAAATCCCCCTTTTATGAGAGTAGGGATGGAGTGAATAAGCAAAGAGAGTCATTGAAAAGCCTAAAAACCTGAGTTCCTGAAAGAAAGTAATTTTAAAATAAAAATATAGTAATTGCTTTTCCATTGGATGTATGCGCAAAATCTTACCGTATATTTATTAAATGGTACCTAATGTGGGTTTTTAAAATACAATATAATCACTTATATGACCAACTTTTCAGTAAGATATAAAGAACTTATTTTTAAACAGATCTTGAAAATGGTATTTCAAGAAATAGTATTAAGATAATTTTAACTTGTTTTATTGGCAGATTGAGCAAAAAAAAACAAAACAATGGAACAAATGAAAATGATCTTGGAAACATAACCTTATCTTACCTTAAAAACTGGAGCCTGTAGATGTTAGGAGATGCAAGAATGCAAGGATTTTGGGGATATTCACTTGAAAGAAACTTTTAAGTTGACAGAAACTGATCCGCCTCACTGCCTTCCCTCCTTTCTGTCATGAAACTGACTCATTATCACACACCATTCTTGTCAGCCACGTCACCAAATACAATAGGGTGACATTTACCTGACCCTCTGGGGGAGAAACAGAGGGGAGAAAGAAGAAAAAAATACCAAAAAGAGAGATCTGGGGGAAAATGGACATTCTGTAACGATCAGAGATGAACAGAGAAAGAGAGAGAGATACGTAAAGTCTGGGAGTAAAAAGGGAAAGTTTGAAAGTAGGAAGTGAGGAGGATAGATGCGGAGGGTATTTTTTCCACCCCTACATTCCCTCTTTTTCTAACTTCAAAGAATCTCCCGGTGAGAAGGAATTATTCCCGTCCACTCAACCGTGCTGCTTTGTTGTCCCATAGTTTTGTGTCTACCAGCCTCCCACCGCTGCAACCCCCATCACAGCCACATTTATTTACGTCTTTCACAGAATAGTTTTGTAAATGGGATGTTAGGGCTCTGCTCAAAAGCTTTTAGTGGTGCCATTATAGCTGATGTATGAACCTGTACGCCTCTGTGGCCTCTTCTTTTCTTTCACAGACACACACTTGAGAGCGTTACTGGGAACCCTGCACTGTAACACAATGAAAAAAATAATAATTAAAAATGACACTGGTCTACAAGTAAAATGCTTCAGAAATAAAACTAATGAAACGTTACCACATGTGTGTTACTGATAAAGAAAACTCAAGTCTTAAATGCTGGTTAGCTAAGGTTTCCAAGATGAGTCTGGGGTCAAAATGTGAAATTCTGAGAATTAACAAGAGAACAACTTTTACTCCAAAGAAACATTGGTCTCAGATCTAAGATATTAATTTATTAGTCAAACTAGGGGACATTCCAGGTTTACAAGCAAGATTAAAGCACCACACATAAGACTTATCACTTCCACTTCATAAATAAATCATTCTATATACCAGGGGTTCTCAAACTTTTTTGGCCCAGGTCCCCCTTGGAGGGGTGACATTTTTCCATGTCCCCCCTCATCCTCGCGATACTGAAAATGATAAAAAACCACTTCAACAATGATTATTATGAAACAATGATAACCTTTTTTAATAGTGCTTTTGTGCAAACCAGCCACATTTTCAGGTATTATAATATAAATGAACACTTCAGAAACAACAATTTTAAATAATTTTAAAATAATAAACGGAACAAAAGACACACAAAACCGTGTGTGTGTGTGTGACAGACAGACAGACAGACAGACAGACAGACAGACAGACAGACAGAGACTTAATGAGAGGGATGATCTTGTCAAACTCAATATAACTATCAATGTACTTTCTCTTTTTAGGGTTAGGGCGTTTGTTTTTGTCATTGTCATTTTCATTGTCATTTCTTTTACCACTTCTTGAGGAACTTGGCGGACACAAAAATCCATCCATGTTCGCTGCAGGGTGGCTAAAAATAGCCTGTGACTCGCTCCGTCTCAATTTAGTCAAGCTGGCGTCAAACAGCGCTGTTACTTCCGCCCGCCCGCTACAAAATAAAACTTCCGCATTTCAAAATAAAACAGCAAAAAAAACCAAAACCGTGAATAATTTTGCGTACCCCCTGTACATGCGCCACGTCCCCCTAGGGGTCCGCGGACCCCAGTTTGAGAACCGTGGCTATATACAATATACAGTAGGGCTGCAAGATATAGCACATTTTATGTCTGAAGCAGATACTTTCTACAAAAAAGTCAATTCTACAAGGATGATCATCAAGTAAACTTTAACAGAGTAAGCTCTGTAAAAAAAAAAAAAAAAAAAAAGAGAGACCACAACAAAAGTATCAGTTTGTCTAATTTTCTCTCTTAAGTATGTGTTGGAGTAAAATGAACATTTTTGTTTTATTCTCTGACGTATTCTCCCACATTTCAAATAAAAATCTTATTTAGAACATGTATTTGCAGAACATGACACATGTTTAAAACATGACTGAATAAGCTCATGAATGACTCATTAATGCAACAAATGTTTCTATGAATGACTGTGGTCTGTATGTAGGACGCTGCCCTGTTCTGACAGGATTACTTTTATCATGGGACCTCTCGCAGTTAGTATTAATCATTAATACTTATCAATTGTGTAACTAATTGAATGATTTGTCTCATTAAAAAGAAAGGAGTTTAATCGACCAAAAAATGTTTATATATATTGTTGTAAAGTTGTGCCTAATGGAAAAAAAAAGAAGTAATTTGAAAGCTTGCTGGGGTGTTTTTTTAATGTGATGTACAGGGTGGGCTTAAAAAAGCATGCTTCTGCTAACCCTTTTTTTTGCTTCTAAATAATTTTAATCTCATAAAATGTACAGCTTTTTGTTGTTGTGGTTGTTTTAAATGATCCACTAAAAAAATAAAGTTCATTCATTCAGGACAATATAATATAATATAGAATTTTTAATAATAAATATCATTTTATAATAATATAATTTTTATAATTAACAATATAATATAATTTGTAATAATTATTAATTGATATAATTGATATTGGATTTTTAGGGCCCATGCTGGTAAATAAAAGGCGATATCCAGTAAATGTTCTGCACTTCTGTAGTTCTGTTCATGGTTCAAAGCACTTTACATTAGCCTCACATTCACCCATTCACACACACTCATACACCAGTAGGTTTCTAAGGTCTAAGGTCAGTCCTACTGGGGGCCTAAGTCAGGGTTTAGTGTCTTGCTCAAGGACACTTCAACATGTGGACAGCCAGAGCCAGGCTGCGAACCGCCAACCTCTCAGTCATTGGGTGACCCACTCTACCAACTGACCCACAGCTTTAACCTTTGACCCTAACGACCCACTCTACCAACTGAGCCACAGCTTTAACCTTTGACCCTAACGACCCACTCTACCAACTGAGCCACAGCTTTAACCTTTGACCCTAACAACCCACTCTACCAACTGAGCCACAGCTTTAACCTTTGACCCTAACGACCCACTCTACCAACTGAGCCACAGCCGTCCTGGTATTGGTCGATAACCAATATATTGGCCTATACTGTATATGAAATGAGAACATTTATATACACAGAACATTCTACTATTTTCTTCGGTAGTTGTGTACATGTGGATTAACAGCTGCATAAATCTTCATCTCACAAAGATAATTGACACAACTTTCAAACCCTGTATCATATTCTGATATCAAACGAATGTGTGACCTGTATAATAATCTGATATCAGACTAATACTTGGATAACAGATTCTAGATGTGGTAGTTTTTTATTATGGGGAGTGCAGACTTATGAAAAAGATATGTCTATATTTTATAAGTAGTGAAGTAAAAATTATTTGGTGAATAATTCTATAAAATGTGAGACCTCTCTTTAATGAGTCCAACTATAAACAAACTATGGAATCATGGGAAAGTACTTTATTAGTCATTATACAACTGTACAATGACATTTGTCTTGTGCTTTTAACCCATCCTTTCTTTGGTGCTGTTGGGGCAAATGCTAAGGTGCAGTGGGCACCCATGGCCCAGGGACCCATCTCCTGCTGTAGAGCCAGGCTAATGGGCAGAATGACCTGGATGGGTTTTTGGGTGATGGGGGAAACCGGAGCACCTGGAAGAAACCTATCTACAAACGGGGAGAGAAACATGTACACTCCACAAAGAAAGGCCCGCATGGTCTGGGAATCGAACCCGGGTCTTCTTACTGTGAGGCCAAAAATAATTACAGGAAAAATATTACTGAGCACAAAAGTATGCTATCCCCCATGAATGTGGATGTAAGGAATAAACCAAGTGAATTGGGTTAGTCCAAAATCGTTCTTGATTGGTCCAATTACAGGTGTTACAACTTGACCCGTGTTTCGACTGTCCCCAGTCTCCCCTACACCATCTGCATAATGAATTGTGAGGTACATGAGAAGTGTGTGTGATGGGGTTCATAAGAAGTAATTCATAAGACGAGAGCTTTAGGACAGAGGGGAAAAGTGTCCCATATCACATTTTGACCCCAGATTTATCTTGGAAACTTAAGCCAACCAGCATTTTAGACTTGACTTTTCTTCATCAGTAACACATGTGGTAACATTTAATTAGTTTTATTCTGGAAGCATTTTACTTGTAGACCAGTGTTATGTCCCCACCTGTTCTTAGGCCAGTGGTTCTTAACCTTGTTGGAGGTACTGAACCCCCCCCCCCAGTTTCATATGCACATTCACCTTCTTCTCGGCAGGAAAAACTCCAAAAACTGGACAGACTATAGATGAACGTCCATTTCCATTAGAAGCGATGTTATTGTTGGCATACGTTTACTTAGAGATCAGGCCCCCTCCTCTGCTTGATTTAGTTAGCTAATACTGAAGTTAACACCAATCCATGTGTACGAATAAGGCCGACCATATGGAAATAAATGTACCATTCATCTGTTGTTTGGGGCACATTGTCCACAGCACTGGGTATTTGTAACTGTTGGTGTTTATGAATGAGACCCGTGTATACAACTTTAGAGACAGTCTCTGTTTATTCTTTTTCTTTCTTTCTAACATGAATACCCACAAAACACATTACAACACAGACCAAATGATACAGAAATGTGTGTCAGCACACCATAGGCATCCCCTACAAAGGTTTGTTCTAGAAAGTTCATTGAAAAATTTGTTTTAACAGAACCTAAAACACAAATTTCTTTTGTCTGCACAGCTGCTCATCGCTCTCATCACGATCAGAAACAATAGGGAAGAGGCAAAGGTGCGAAAACAGCAGTTATCATGGAGAGTGTCACGCTATAAATGGCCCTTTGGGGAACGGTGTCAAACAAATAGTTCCACATTGTGACTCAGAGAACCAAATTGTCAGGTTAATACCTGACAATTTGGGCCAAACCAAAATGAACAGATTTCATGTACTTATAACAACAACCAATACACAATATCATCTGCATCCTCACATTGCTGCAAAATAATTGACCCTGTTCCATATGGACCTCATTGTCTATCAAAATAAACTTTGTCAACCGAACAAGATTAATTCCTGGAGCTCCTACAAAAACTACACGCTGGCAATATGATACAATAGCAGGCAAAAATCTGAGCACGCTGAAAGCATCATTTAACTTTTATGTTGTATCACTTAAGGAGATATTGAGCACCAGACAAATCAATTTTATCTTCATCTTATCTTCCAGTCAGTATATAATCTGGCCACTCAGCATTTATAGAGCTGTCTTCTGATAATTGTTAGCTTGCATTCGTCTTCTGACAGCCTGAAAGATCCGGCTAATCCATTAACAATTTATTGTGTTTCTGGAGACTTCCTGAAGTTGACAGCAGGTCGAAAAGCAAGCCTCCAGGCCTCAAATCCTCGACAGGAGAACAGAGTCTAAGGTAGTTTACTGTGTCCAATTAGGAATGGAAACTACAATTATAGCAAGCTGCTTTTGTAGAAAGTCGGTTATTTCTTTTTGTTTGATTCGCTGGTGGGCTGACAGCAGACGTAAAGTGAGGAATGGTTGGTATGCCGCTCACTGTGGGGCAGTTAAACATGTAAGGTCAAAGGTATTCTCCCATTTACTACAATAGACCATACAGTATACACATTTATATATACATATATATATATATATATATATATATATATATATATACACAGGGCTCTAAATTAACACCCGCCAAATGCGGGTGAAAATCCATTTTGGCGGGTAAAAAAAATGCAAAAAGAAATGTGATCATATGTTTGAAGAAATGATATGGGGACAAATTGAGAAAATGCAAGAGCAACAAGATGTGAGTTTATGTATTGTATAAATTGTAATATAGGTGAGAACAGTAAAGAAGTGTTAACAGTGAAAGGTGAGAAAATGTAAAAGTAAGAAGTTTTAAGAGTTAAATGTGAAAATGTAAAAAAACAAAAAAGTGATCATATGTTTAAAGAAATGAATTATTTCAAGAGGAAAAGGTTAAATCAAATAATTTAAAGAAATTTGAATTTCTATGTCTCATTTTGGTCAGGGGAAAAAATGGCTAGTTGAATTTCTGATTGGCTAGTAAGATAAAAAATCTACTAGCCACATTGGCTGGTGATGAAAAAAGTTAATTTAGGGCCCTGTATATATATATATATATATATATATATATATATATAAATGATAAGGATGAACCCAAATATCCTCCCATATATCTCTATACTCTGTTTGGGGCAGAGTTTGGCCACCTTAGGTAGGACGTAATTAAGTAATTTTGTTATTGTATTTAAGTAGATTTTTTTTTTGGTATCTGTACTTTACTTGAGAATTAATTTTTCTGCCAGCTTTTTACTTTTACTCCCTACATTTGTTCATAAATATCTGCACTTTATACTCCTCCTCACAGTGTCAGAATAGACTCGTTACTTTTTCAAATTAAACAGATATCACCATAAGTAAATAAGTTGTAAATCAGTGGAGGGAGATTTTGAGTTTCTCGTATTTTTTTTTTACTTTTTATCTCATCATTTTGACCCTTTTTCCTCATAATTATGTATTTCTTATTTCACCTTTATGATTTTTATCTCATCATTTTCAATTTTTAACTCACAATTTTGACGTTTGAATTTTTCCTAAATTTCCGGCCCATACCCACCAAACCATGACCCATTCAAATAAACCCTTTTTCTACACAGTAACTCACTTTTAAGGGCTTTATGTTGTTGTTTTGAAAATGTTATGATTTTTCCCAGTTAAATAAGTATTATTTCATCCATGGCAAACAGTTTTACTTTTTACTTTAGAAAAAAAAAATGATTCCAAATGAGAAGTTGTACTGTTTAACTTTCACTTCAGTAAAGGAACTGAATTAGTATTTCTCCTTTTACCAGAATATTTTTCCACACAAGTAAATGTACTTCTACTTAAGGACAGAATGTGTGTACTTTTGCCGCCTCAGGGTTTTAGGATGGGTCAGTGTCTCCATAGCTTTGTGCTCACAACGACTACTAGAACAACCCAACATACACACACACTCCAACACACACACAAATGTCTGGAGGATTTGTCTGAATCTATTTAAATTGACACAAGTCTCATGGTTTCCCAGGGCAACCCCCTTACCCCTTACACACACCCCTCCTTTTCATTCTCTTGCTTTTTTTTTTTTTTTTTTTTTTAATGCTGCTTTGTTGAAAAGAACCAATCGTGCGTTGGCTGGTAACTAGGCACCCTATTTATCAGTAACCAGCACCAACAATAACTGTAACCCGACACCTCCTCAGAGAGAGAATGATGGAGGGAACAAGAAGGAGAAAGAGAAGAATAGAAAAAGAAAAAGAAAGTAAGGAATGCCAAGAGGACAGGAAACATTTGAGTTTGTAAAACATTAGTTTATGTTGTTACCTGCTGTTTTAGTTTGGACATGGGTTTCATGTCCTAGGTGTCCTTTTATAAATAGTTTGGGAAAGTAACATTTTCATTGTGATGCAGAAAAAAAATATGTCTGTAGTAGAAGTGAATGACTGAACACACATTTTTGAAAGAGAGCCAGGATGAGTGAAGGTAGGGAGATGTTGATGACAGAAGCAACGAGAAAGACGGGCTCTAGTATCAGTGTAATAGATATGTGGGTCCTATTAGGCCTATTCGGGACTGGGTAACTCTTAAGAGACCAGAGCAGGTTGACCTGTGAAGAAGCTTTTGATCAGTCTGCACCCCCACAGAGTTTATCCACTGTCAGCTTATCAGTTTGGAATAGGTTCAGTTCATTTTATTTGGAGAACACAAAAGCATCATAAGATCAAGCACCATGGTCAACAAAACGAAAAGGAGTGGGAAGAAGTAAAACTTAGAAACTCCCACCCCCTTTTTACAAACTAATAATCCAGGTTGGTAATGGGGAGATCTGGAAATGATTACATTTTGGTGGAGGGGGGGGTATCTAACCTTGGCAGAGGTCTGCGCTCAGAGTGCTTTACTACTTCTAAATTTGACACCATGATAACATGGCCCTACTGTTTTTTTTCTCTTGCTTAGATAACCCACTTCAGTGATGATTCTGTGATTTTGTAATTGCTTATTGGGAGGCTGTTGAATTCCAAAATGACTAATATCTCCCAAACATTGGTCCCATCAACTTGCTATTTTCACTCTTCTTTTTTTTTTGGCCAGAAGATATGACGTGTAGGCTTAGATTTTAGGCTTTAGACTTTATTTGTCCCCATGGCCAAACATACACATGCAGACTCCATCACAAATAGGATGAGGATATTAGACAACACATTTAACAGAGAAAACACAACACAAAACACTGTAAAGAAAACAAAAAACAAAGGGGCATCAAACGCTGTTTTGGGGCAGCAGCTATTATTACTGCAGCATAAAGTTCTGTACCTGAGTCCTGAAGGCAGTGTATGCTATATAATATATATGTATACATATATAATGTATAAAGTAGTTATATAATATATATGTATACATATATAATGTATAAAGTAGTTATATAATATATATGTATACATATATAATGTATAAAGTAGTTATATAATATATATGTATACATATATAATGTGTAAAGTAGTTATATAATATACATGTATACATATATAATGTATAAAGTAGTTATATAATATACATGTATATATATATATAATGTATAAAGTAGTTATATAATATACATGTATACATATATAATGTATAAAGTAGTTATATAATATACATGTATACATATATAATGTATAAAGTAGTTATATAATATATATGTATACATATATAATGTATAAAGTAGTTATATAATATACATGTATACATATATAATGTATAAAGTAGTTATATAATATATATGTATACATATATAATGTGTAAAGTAGTTATATAATATACATGTATACATATATAATGTATAAAGTAGTTATATAATATACATGTATACATATATAATGTATAAAGTAGTTATATAATATATATGTATACATATATAATGTATAAAGTAGTTATATAATATACATGTATACATATATAATGTATAAAGTAGTTATATAATATACATGTATATATATATATAATGTATAAAGTAGTTATATAATATACATGTATACATATATAATGTATAAAGTAGTTATATAATATACATGTATACATATATAATGTATAAAGTAGTTATATAATATACATGTATACATATATAATGTATAAAGTAGTTATATAATATACATGTATATATATATATAATGTATAAAGTAGTTATATAATATACATGTATACATATATAATGTATAAAGTAGTTATATAATATACATGTATACATATATAATGTATAAAGTAGTTATATAATATACATGTATACATATATAATGTATAAAGTAGTTATATAATATACATGTATACATATATAATGTATAAAGTAGTTATATAATATACATGTATACATATATAATGTATAAAGTAGTTATATAATATACATGTATACATATATAATGTATAAAGTAGTTATATAATATACATGTATATATATATATATATATATATAATGTATAAAGTAGTTATATAATATACATGTATACATATATAATGTATAAAGTAGTTATATAATATACATGTATATATATATAATGTATAAAGTAGTTATATAATATACATGTATACATATATAATGTATAAAGTAGTTATATAATATACATGTATATATATATATAATGTATAAAGTAGTTATATAATATACATGTATACATATATAATGTATAAAGTAGTTATATAATATACATGTATATATATATATATATATATATAATGTATAAAGTAGTTATATAATATACATGTATACATATATAATGTATAAAGTAGTTATATAATATACATGTATATATATATAATGTATAAAGTAGTTATATAATATACATGTATACATATATAATGTATAAAGTAGTTATATAATATACATGTATATATATATATATAATGTATAAAGTAGTTATATAATATACATGTATACATATATAATGTATAAAGTAGTTATATAATATACATGTATATATATATAATGTATAAAGTAGTTATATAATATACATGTATACATATATAATGTATAAAGTAGTTATATAATATATATGTATACATATATAATGTGTAAAGTAGTTATATAATATACATGTATACATATATAATGTATAAAGTAGTTATATAATATACATGTATACATATATAATGTATAAAGTAGTTATATAATATATATGTATACATATATAATGTATAAAGTAGTTATATAATATACATGTATACATATATAATGTATAAAGTAGTTATATAATATATATGTATACATATATAATGTGTAAAGTAGTTATATAATATACATGTATACATATATAATGTATAAAGTAGTTATATAATATACATGTATACATATATAATGTATAAAGTAGTTATATAATATATATGTATACATATATAATGTATAAAGTAGTTATATAATATACATGTATACATATATAATGTATAAAGTAGTTATATAATATACATGTATATATATATAATGTATAAAGTAGTTATATAATATACATGTATACATATATAATGTATAAAGTAGTTATATAATATACATGTATACATATATAATGTATAAAGTAGTTATATAATATACATGTATACATATATAATGTATAAAGTAGTTATATAATATACATGTATACATATATAATGTATAAAGTAGTTATATAATATACATGTATATATATATATATATATATATATAATGTATAAAGTAGTTATATAATATACATGTATACATATATAATGTATAAAGTAGTTATATAATATACATGTATATATATATAATGTATAAAGTAGTTATATAATATACATGTATACATATATAATGTATAAAGTAGTTATATAATATACATGTATACATATATAATGTATAAAGTAGTTATATAATATACATGTATACATATATAATGTATAAAGTAGTTATATAATATACATGTATACATATATAATGTATAAAGTAGTTATATAATATACATGTATACATATATAATGTATAAAGTAGTTATATAATATACATGTATATATATATAATGTATAAAGTAGTTATATAATATACATGTATACATATATAATGTATAAAGTAGTTATATAATATACATGTATACATATATAATGTATAAAGTAGTTATATAATATACATGTATACATATATAATGTATAAAGTAGTTATATAATATACATGTATATATATATATATATAATGTATAAAGTAGTTATATAATATACATGTATATATATATATATAATGTATAAAGTAGTTATATAATATACATATATACATATATAATGTATAAAGTAAGCCAAACTGTAGCATGCCACTCTTTCCACCTCCCTCCCTTTCATGATATAACTTCTCATGTTGTAGAGAAATTTTAAGATCTATAAACATTTGTATGATGGATAAAAAAATAGCACTTTGATGTTATTTTGTTACTGAGCCACTTATAATTAGAGGGTAGTAAATAATGAGTGAGGAATCACACATGCTCAGCATCCATGCAGTAGAGCATGACGACCTGGCAACAGGCTTTACCGTCTTTAGATCATGTGCATTCTTGGTTATAGATGAGCGGGTCCTTATTCTCCTGCGTAGAATAGCCTGTTTGACTCTTGACCTTTTCGTGATCTCATGAATAAGGATTAGAAAAGAATCTAATGCTGCTAATATTGATTATTCGACCACACATACTGAAAGGCCTGGACGACAATGACTTGGTATGTTCCAGCACATTTGGGGAACCATCTCATATATAACAAGTGGTGCCCCGCCCCCTCACAAACATTTTTACCTGATTTGACCCATGTCTTATCATTGCAAAAAGATTTTGGTGACCTTAACCTTTGATTTGATTTGATTTGATTTGAATGATTCATTTCGAACATGTGCAAAGTGCAACAATAATAATAATAATAATAATAATGACATGTCGGAAAAGGAGTAGGATGAAGCATAAGCTTATTTAATTCTACCCCTTCTTCACTTCCCCAATAACCTAAATTCATCTTATAGTAATATAGTGCATAGTACAAAAATGATGATAAATAAAATAATAACAATAACAATACCTTTAACCTACATTCACCCAAATGTAATTGGAACTATCGTCGACCACCTCACCTTCCTTGAAAATGTCATCAAAATTGGTTCAGTAGATTTTGTGTAAAGTTCAGAATCAATGTCAATTACTTTATTGATCCCACCGAAGAAATTACTTTTCGTGACAAGAGCTCCTACTTAAGCTGAAAGTGTTAAAATAAGACTCATAACCAGTATGAGTAGACATTAAGCAATAAAAATGACAATAGAGAATAAGAATTATCTGAATAGATATAACTATAACATATATACAATATAAACACAGTGAAAATGAGTCAACGTTATTGCACAGAAGGAAATATAGCACATAGTTCAATATTGAATTCACTAACTGACACTCAGAGGGAGGGGTTTCTGACAAACAAACAAACAAACAAACAAACAAACCAGGCTCAAAAGACCCCACCCCCTTCCACACCTGATTTTGTTTTCATTGTGAAAATCTATTTTTGGTGACTGTGACCTTGACCTACAGTAAATTCACCAAAATGTAATTGAATCTATTCTAGACAACCTTTTCTTTTCTGAAAATGTCATGGAAATTGTTCAGTAGTTTTTGTGTAAAGTTTCTGACAAACACACAAACAAACCAGTCACAACAAACATTTAACAGTAACAAATAAAAAAATAAACAAGTTGATGTGCAACTTCAAACGCATAATTCTTGTTATATTTTTATATTGTTTTTGTTTTGTATTGGTGTTTACACTTTATTATTTTAGGCGAGCCATTTTCAATTTGAAATTCATTATTGTGTAAGCAGCAATACAAAACAAAAAACAATATAAAAATATATCTAGAATTGCACTTTGACCCATGTGACTCGGTGAAACCACATGCAAATCAGCCGATGCCGATACACGTAAAGTACTGAAAATATATAGGCCGGCCAACATATGGGTTGACCCTTAGTAAAAACTGTGTTCTGATCTTTATTGTGTTTATCATCTTGTTGACATTGTTTGCATTCCCTCTTCCATTCCATTTTCCATCCACTCTTTTTACCTGAACAGATTTCCTAAGGCCAAACAAAATAATATATGTGGTTCCCATCACATGGATAGGAAAAAAGGGGTAGGTAGGTGGGTCATCCATATTTTATTTTATTACAATTTTATATACCCGTCTTCTAAAAAGAAGCTCCAAAAATTCAGATTTAATATCAGTTATTCTTTCCAGCAGTTAGAAAATCAACACATTGCCTCAGATTTTCCATGTACATGTACATGTATATTTACAGAATGTTTTAAGAGAGCATAAATGAATTTTAGATGATTGAAATACAATAAAATCTGATTTTTTTTTTCAACAAAAATACAGTTTAAGTACAAATGTAAATTCTATCCACATGTAAATATTATTTAATGAAATAAAGGCCCCAATATTGAAGGCTTTAGTGGACATATACAGCTATCTATTTACTGTTCAACTTATTTCCTCTTACCATACTGCTGTTTTGTTACTGGCTTCTTCACATTCCTCACAATCTTGACAGAGCGGGAGTACAGTTTTAAATTTATTTTTTAGCTCTGGAAGAGGATTTGTATTTGGTTCCCCACACCAGGCACACAAGTCTGTGTGACCAAGAGATGCTCCATAAAGATATGAAACCATCTTCCCAATGAATAAACAAACGCTGGTGTTTTTGAAACAAACACAGTGTGAAGTGAGTGGGAAATTAACACACCATGTACCAAAGATTCATCAAGAGGCCAACAGCCAATCAAAACTGGCGCAGCAATCACATGCATTGAGGGTTGTTTTGATGGACATGGACACCATGTATATGGTCGTCGTTTGTCGCTAGTCATAAATCACGGTGGTCAGACAGGTGACAGATGTTGGTAAACATGAATACGGACTAAATACGGAGAAATAAATTCTCTCATCATCAGTCATTGGGAATTTCGAAGATAAGAGTCGGTAGTCGACCGCTTCATTATATTTAATTTATTTTGACAAACTGATAAAATGTTTACATAGTCGGCATTTTCGTCGTAAAAAAAAACTAATTAAATATTTTGTGGATTTTAGTATGTTTTGTAATAATTTTTGTCAAAATGATTTGTATTTCCTCATGTATTTTTGTGTATTTTGTGGGAAATGTCAGCAACACAAAGAAACAACAACAAAAAAAACCAGACAGAACCGACAAAAGTGTTTCGGTCATAGTTAATCAAAATGAATCCAAAGCAACCTTGTGATTAATCTGATTCAAATTTTTTAATCATTTGACAGCTCTACTTCTTTTTTCTTTGGCTTCCACATTATCTGGTGTAAACAGAGCCAGACGACACCTGCAAGTGGTGACCTTTGAACCTTTAATAAGAGCAAGTGGAAGGTTTTAACTTGATTAGCTGGCTCAGGAGAAAGGCGTACACAAATGAGGAGGGTGAGGAAGAGCTGGTGAGCAGAGATCTTTAAGTACTGGAATGGAAACCCCAACAAACCGTTAAGTGGATTTAACTGTGTCTTCAAATCAATTCTAAAAGCATCTCTGCAGTGGGTGCTTTTGGTTATCAATATATTTAAAGCTAATGGTGTACTGGTTATGGAAAACTAAAACTAAATACAGAAATATCTAATTAAATAATTAATTAAATGTGTCATTAATTAATTCAAATTGGAACTCAATGCATATGTATGTTATTAAATGTGTGATTCATTCATTAAAAATACCAATTCATTTTAAGTTAAAAAATATCTAATTTTCTAGGGCTGCACATATTCGACTAATCATTGGTTGACCAAAAAAATCATTACCCAACCAAAACTCCATGGGTTGATTGGTCGCAGGAAAAAAAAAAAAAAAAGCTTGTCAATGGGCTGGGGGCCTTTTAATTTGAAGGGCACGATAAAGGAAGCCGTGACACTAATTTACTGTTGGCGATTTTTTTTTTTTTTTTTTTACACGGACAGATGACATCAACTTATATATGACCATGTCCGGAAGGAGCTCTAAAATATGGGATCATTTTGAAAAGAACAAAGGTAGGCCAAAGAGGGCTACTTACAGACTGAGCAAAAAACAAACAAACAAAAAAAAATGTCTTTCATTCATGGTTCTTTTTTTCACTTTCCAACTGAGAGAAACACTGAGCAGTCAAATGTTTTAGTGTCTGCTAATATTTAGATCAACCAGGAAACATTTAGTCACGCCTCCCTGTACATCACCAATGTGTATTTCAGCCAACCAGACAACATAACATTTGGCACGTACTTTTAAAATACCTGCATGACTGAAAACTGCAAGAAGGTTAGCATCACCGTTAGCCGTAAATGCACATAGATGCAGCAGCCCAACATTAAAGGGTCATCAAAGTCAGTGGGTGGATCTTAACACCTGATTGGTTCCCTTGCACATCAAGTCAAGGCAAATCAATTTTAGATAAAGGATTGAGGCAGAGCTTGTGAACAATTCCAATACACTGGGTGGCGCTTATTTTTTTTATTATTTTTTTTTTCCCTGCTTTTTTTTTGTCTGCATTTGTTCTCATTGTTTAACACCACAGAGAGGGAGTCAACATTGTTTGAGATCAATGCATTTTTTAGTCTTGCAGCCAAATATTTTAATATTTAGTGCATGTGTGTGACCATCATCGGTCCTCCCTGAAAGCTGAGCAGACATCCTTTATTAGAACTCTCTATTATAAGCCAGGGAGGGCAGTGCTACACCTCAGTGATGTGTGGGGGAAACAAAGACTGGACAGGACGAACAGGGAAAGAAGTTAATAGGCGGTGCTATTGCAGTTAAAAGATTATTAACCTCCATGTTTGTTTGGATGCTTTACTAAATAAAACTTTATTGACAACTGCTCTGCCACTCCCAGTGCAGTGGATTTGACTAGACTTGTGTTAGCCCTTCCCATCAACTTTGATGGGCCAGGTTGTCAAATAAAATAAATTCATGATCCACTGCAACACAACGACCATGAAATAATTCATTAATTAGTCAAATAATATATATATATATATTTTTTTTTTTTACTTCAAATGAATTGCCATTTTAATGAATTAATGACACATTTAATAACACATTTATGTATTTCATTCTAATTTTATTTAATTAATCTCATATTTAATGAGTTATGTATTTATTTGTTTCATTTTGGCACTTTTCGTCCTCCATAAACAGTGGCCAACCATACACTATTAGCTTTTTTAGATGTCTTATGTTCTTATTCTGAGGCCATGGAACCACTGTTATGTTCTGAAATGTCATAATTGATTTTGTGTGAGTCAAGCAAACTAAGGATCTCATGACACTTAACTAATTTAGTACACAAAGAATTTATTTCTCAGTGATTTACACAGGTTAGTCAACTGAATCTTGTTTCCCCCTTGTAGTCACCTCTTATCAGCCTCATCTTTTTTTATTTGCTGTGTCCTGAGTAGGGATGTAAGGATATATTGTTTCTGCAATACTTTATTTCATAATACTGCATCGATATAAGTTAATGTAGCGATATTTTCTTTTGTTTGCTGTAAATTAAAATATTTTTTATGAGTACAAAATGTGAACTAATTGAACATACTCCTGAGACCCAGGAAAGTAAAAGCTTTAGCTTTTTTTAAGTTATTTATTTATTTATTTATTCATTTTTTTTTACATTAAATCATTGTCTTGATTGGATATTATATAATGCAACTGATTATTTTTTTATTTACTAGTTTTTATATTCTTATTTTTTAGTGGAATGTCCTGTGGAATGTATAGCATTATAAAAAAATAAATAAAACGGTGACATTTTTGTCCCTGACAGAGGACAAAAATGCATTGTTGGGTCTCAGGGGAGAATTGAACAGGATCTTAAACTTGTAATGTGGTGAGTAAGACCCAAAAGCAGACTGATAAAAGGAGGTTCAGGCTCTTTAGTGTCACACTCATTTGAGAGACAAAATGCAATGCTATAAAAAAATCCACAGAGGAGTCCCAGGTGGGGACAAGAGCCAGCGAGAAAGGTTAAGACCATTCAGGAGAGAGACAGGGATGTAAATGAAAATAACCTGACAAGGAAAGAAGACAACTTAAATAGTAAGAGGAAATGAGGAACACATGAGAAACAGAAGGACAGAAACAGGGGACAGGTGACAGGAGGACAGAAAAGAGGGGACAGGTGACCAGAGGACAGAAAAGAGGGACAGGTGACCAGAGGACCCAAAAGAGGGACAGGTGACAGGAGGACAGAAAAGAGGGGACAGGTGACAGGAGGACAGAAAAGAGGGGACAGGTGACCAGAGGACAGAAAAGAGGGGACAGGTGACCAGAGGACCCAAAAGAGGGACAGGTGACAGGAGGACAGAAAAGAGGGGACAGGTGACAGGAGGACAGAAAAGAGGGGACAGGTGACCAGAGGACAGAAAAGAGGGACAGGTGACCAGAGGACCCAAAAGAGGGACAGGTGACAGGAGGACAGAAAAGAGGGGACAGGTGACAGGAGGACAGAAAAGAGGGACAGGTGACCAGAGGACAGAAAAGAGGGGACAGGTGACAGGAGGACAGAAAAGAGGGACAGGTGACCAGAGGACAGAAAAGAGGGACAGGTGACCAGAGGACCCAAAAGAGGGACAGGTGACAGGAGGACAGAAAAGAGGGGACAGGTGACAGGAGGACAGAAAAGAGGGACAGGTGACCAGAGGACAGAAAAGAGGGGACAGGTGACAGGAGGACAGAAAAGAGGGGACAGGTGACCAGAGGACAGAAAAGAGGGGACAGGTGACCAGAGGACAGAAAAGAGGGACAGGTGACAGGAGGACAGAAAAGAGGGACAGGTGACCAGAGGACAGAAAAGAGGGGACAGGTGACAGGAGGACAGAAAAGAGGGGACAGGTGACAGGAGGACAGAAAAGAGGGGACAGGTGACCAGAGGACAGAAAAGAGGGACAGGTGACCAGAGGACCCAAAAGAGGGACAGGTGACAGGAGGACAGAAAAGAGGGGACAGGTGACAGGAGGACAGAAAAGAGGGACAGGTGACCAGAGGACAGAAAAGAGGGGACAGGTGACAGGAGGACAGAAAAGAGGGGACAGGTGACAGGAGGACAGAAAAGAGGGGACAGGTGACCAGAGGACAGAAAAGAGGGACAGGTGACCAGAGGACCCAAAAGAGGGACAGGTGACAGGAGGACAGAAAAGAGGGGACAGGTGACAGGAGGACAGAAAAGAGGGGACAGGTGACCAGAGGACAGAAAAGAGGGACAGGTGACCAGAGGACCCAAAAGAGGGACAGGTGACAGGAGGACAGAAAAGAGGGGACAGGTGACAGGAGGACAGAAAAGAGGGACAGGTGACCAGAGGACAGAAAAGAGGGGACAGGTGACAGGAGGACAGAAAAGAGGGGACAGGTGACCAGAGGACAGAAAAGAGGGACAGGTGACAGGAGGACAGAAAAGAGGGGACAGGTGACAGGAGGACAGAAAAGAGGGACAGGTGACCAGAGGACAGAAAAGAGAGGACAGGTGACCAGAGGACAGAAAAGAGGGACATGTGACCAGAGGACCGAAAAGAGGGACAGGTGACAGGAGGACAGAAAAGAGGGACAGGTGACAGGAGGACAGAAAAGAGGGGACAGGTGACAGGAGGACCGAAAAGAGGGACAGGTGACAGGAGGACAGAAAAGAGGGGACAGGTGACCAGAGGACAGAAAAGAGAGGACAGGTGACCAGAGGACAGAAAAGAGGGGACAGGTGACCAGAGGACAGAAAAGAGGTACAGGTGACAGGAGGACAGAAAAGAGGGACAGGTGACCAGAGGACAGAAACGGTGGTCGTAACAAAACTCTAATGTCTCTAGTACATAATTTAAGTTTTAATGGATGTGTTTCATATTTGTGTATATTTCTGGTGTCATTGAGTTCTTCCAAGAAATAATAATTTAAAAAAATTAGAACCAACAACCTTCTGTCTGTGAGGCACGAGTGCTAACCACTGCACCCCCTGGTTAACCCCCTGGTTACCCCCCTGGTTAACCCCCTGGTTACCCCCCTGGTTACCCCCCTGGTTAACCCCCTGGTTACCCCCCTGGTTACCCCCCTGGTTACCCCCCTGGTTACCCCCCTGGTTAACAGTATCATGATATTGTGATATCATAACAGCAGATGTTTTTTACAAACATACACATGTCATCTTCTCAGACTTTGTTAAAGTAAAGTGATGTTCTGCTAACGTATGATATTATCTGGACCGTGTCACATCAGCAGGTCTCTGCTCTTAATCTTGTGTCCACTTCTTCCTAGATGTGCAACATTATTATTTATTCATCAACCTGGCTTCCAAGTATTTAGGTCACTTGATGTACTTTGTTCTTTATCAGTATTTTAATATTTATTTAATCTGTTTTAAATCATTTTATTCATGTTGACTATGTATCATTTCTGAAGTGCATCCAATGACAGTAATATATCTCTATCATCAGCTCAGTATTATCCATCAAACATTTATTGATTGATTTATTTCCTCATAAATATGTATGTGTTTTGTGTGTATTTTATCGTGTGTATTTTATAAGTATCTGTCTGTCTGTCCATCTTCCATTCAACAATCAAAGTTTTCCTTGTGACACTGTAATGAATTATTCTTTTGGCACTAGCATAGCAGACAATGAGTTAATAAGCGCCTTAACACCAGTCAACCCTCAGGCGACCAGGCGTTCAGTTGGGCTCGTTTTGCATTGTCTGGCCGCTTCATCCGGGCTCGTTTAGTATTGTCTGGCCAGGAACAGTGCTTCTATTCTTTTACCCCGCTCTCCCAGGGATCCTAAATGGGACATAGATATTCTAGCCGGGTCGGTTCTTACCCTGGCACTCGATGCCCCTGAATGCTGTGCTTAAGTACAGCCACTAAGGGCACTTGTGGAGGGCTTGTGAGAGTCCATTCTGCTTAAAGGTGAAGGTGGAGGAAAAGTTGATACAGTAGCGTGAGCTGCTGAATCCCCTCGTGTGCCAAGCCAAAGGTTTGGAGCTGTCACACTGCAGCGCATGAGCCACTTCTAAATGACTTCTGACAGTATTTGCATTATAGTGATGGTGTCTAATGAAAATATGCAATCAGCGCAAATCTTATTTACCATACCAAACTGATTTTATCTATAAAGTTTAAAAAAAAAAAAAAAAGACATACACAAGTTGTAAAACAAGGGAATAAATAGAATAGAAGTACTTTTTTGATCCCACAATTGGGGAAATTGCTTTGTGATAAAAGAGCATTCACATACTAAGTAAAACAAATAGACAAAGTTCAGGTGCAATGGTATATTAAAATGTAAATGCAGATAACTTCATCATCATCATCATCATCATCATCTCAACCCGCTTTTATCCTCACTAGGGTCACGGGGGTCACTGGGGGCCTAATCCAGCTACAATGGGTGAAGGCGGGGTACACCCTGTATGAGACGCCAGTTCATCTCAGGGCTGAACATATATAGACAAACAATCACTCTCACATTCACACCTATGGACAATTTTAGATTAACCAATTAACCTATCAGTGCATGTGTTTGGATGGTGGGAGGAAACCGGAGTGCCCGGCGAAAACCCACGTGGACACGGGGAGGACATGCAAACTCCACACAGAAAGGTCTGGTACGGGATTCGAACCAGGGTCCTTCTTGCTGTGAGGCACGAGTACTAACCACTGCACCACCGTGCTAACCACTGCACCACCGTGCTAACCACTGCACCACCGTGCTAACCACTGCACCACCGTGCTAACCACTGCACCACCGTGCTAACCACTGCACCACCGTGCTAACCACTGCACCACCGTGCTAACCACTGCACCACCGTGCCACCCTAAATGCAGATAACTGTAGAACGTAAAGTCAAGAATGTAATTGCAGTATTATTTACTATTATTACTACACTGTAAGCACAAATAAGTTGAATTTACTTAAAAAAATAGACATAGGAAAGTGGTTGCCTTAAAAAATTTAAGTACAATTAAAATGTAAAGGTAAACTGAATAACACTGGGTGATAGTGCATACAATTGTAAAGATAATTTATCATTGCCCCCCCCCCTATCAAAAATTCTGCAACTTTATTTCCTGCCAGGAAATCCCATAGATTTCCCATAGAATCAGGAGTGCAGCCTGATTTGAAGCATTGTGTCTGAGTTGTACCCAGTCCTCCATGTTTACCATTGTGAGCACATCGACACTGGTGGTTTTTGGTGCATTTCTTCATGATAGTTAACTACAAAACACTTCCAAAAGCTGGGAATATCTGTACAGTGGCCAAGGAATGCTGTCGTGGCAATGAAAGAAAAGAAAGGGGAAGATAAAATGTATTAATTGACAGTATTATTGAGTATAGATCATATGATAACAAGGTTTCCCCTCGTACTGGGGAAAGTACTTTCTCCACTTAAAGTTTACAAGTACTTTTTCTATTTCTATTTCTATTTCTATTCCTGCTCTGGAGCTGTTGTAACAGTGTACTTTCCCCATTGTGGGATTAATAAAGGTATCTTATCTTATCTTATCTTTCAAACGTGTTTACTTTGTGGTGACAAAATAAAAATAGATTCATGAATGAAACCATGGATCCATGCCAGTTGGTTTTATTTTGAAGGAGCTTTATATACACCCACAAATGTCACTGAGCAGCATTGTGTTTTAGCCAAAAGTAAAACCCTTAAAGGTTTCTGAGTTTTGCTTGCCGTAACCAGACCCATGTTGATAGCTGAAGTTATAAGCTAATTTGCTAGTACTAAATGCCAGACAGATGAGTCTCATTAGTTGTTTTTTTTTTTTCAAAAGCCCAGTAAATGTGATGAACTGAAAACCATAGTGGAAAAAAGGACCGCTAGGGTGGAAGGTGATGATTGTCACCCTAAAGACTCACTATTCTCCATTCAATAAGCGGCTTTCCTCCCCATCGCTGACAAGTCGTGTCAGAATGTCCTGACAATTCTGCCTCGCTGTCTTCTTGTTCACCTGAGTCTCCTGCACAACTTCTTTGTCTCATCAGACATCCTGAATGTCTCTTCACTCTCTTCACTCTGGCTTTTATGATCCCTGAAACTGCAATTGCTATAGTCTGCCATTGTTGTTTTGTGCGAAGGCTTTGTGTGATGCTTTTGTGCCATCTGCCCGACTTGACACTGCCAGCCAGAGGTGAAAGTTTACTTTTTTTTTTGGCCATTGCACGGCCTAAACATTTCTTTTGTGTGTTGACATATACAATAGGTAATGAAGAATTAATCTGCTATTCTACTTTTGCACAAAAATTGTGGCTTCAGTTTACCTTTTATCACAAGTTCATATGTATATTGATTCATTTTAAATTTTAAAATATCATCCAAGATGAGTAAAATCAATGGCCATCTGAAAACCCACTAGGGTCGCTAATGTTAGCCTAAAGGCACTCACCACATGTGGTATAGGTTGTGAACCTCCTCTAACTTCAGTGAAAGTGAGGTACAGAGTGGGTCCAACTCCAGCAGTCCATGGTGTTCAGGGTCAAAAAGGTACTCTCTTTCTTTTCTACTGATGTCAATGAGAGGCACTGTTGCACTCCCCCAGTCCAAATGATCAGACCCATACCACATGTCCCCACTCCTTGAATTTCTTACATTTTTGGCTTGGTTTAACTATGGGTCATCTGTAACAACTGGCTGTCAGAGCTGAAGTGGCTGGAGTTTATGCTGCATTTGTCTTTCCCATGATGCAATGCAGAACTTAAAAAGGAATTACTCAATGAATTTAAGATATCAGGATTAACACTTAACACTTTAACACAAAGCCAGTATACTTTCACATCCATGAGTGTCAAACTTAAGTATTATAAAGTGATATTTTATAGTAAACAAGGATCACACACATACAATCAAACTAATCATGTGATTAAATTGTAATTTAGTTTGTAATTACACATGAAATCTGGGCTAACAGTGTATGACTATTATTATTTAAGTGAATACTGGGGTGTCAATAAGGGTGGGTAAACATGACAAATTAATGGGGCCCATTCTGTCAGACAGGGGTCTGACAGAATGAGAAGATGGCCAATTTCTGTAGGGTCCACAATGGTTTTGTTTTCATGGGAACTCATAATTTGTAGAGGCACCGTTTGAGTAAAAGTGTGATAACACAGGATGCAAAATGGCAGACACTGACAAAATGCAACTATAATAAAAACAAAGAGAATCTAAAACCTTGTAAAAAAAAACCCAAATAAACTGGGGGTTGAAAATGCAAAACTCATAGTGTAGTTTACATCAGAAGCACACACCAGCACAGGAATAGATGATAGACCTTCAAGTCAGAGTCGGACGTGGGTGATCGCGGGTCTAATTTGCGGTTAGGCTAAAAAGAGCCGTAGACTAACAGCATTTTTATTTGGCTCTGCCTTGGCTATGTCACTCTTCAGTATATTCGTTACAATAAATGTTTGTATTTAAGTTTGGCTATCTGACATTTTCTTTCGGGTTTGGGTCGGATATCGGGTTCATTTATAGCGGGTCGGTTCGGGTGCGGATTTTATTTTATTTTTTTCGTCGGAAAACGGGTTGGATACGAGTTTGAACATGACGGGTACGGGCGGTTGCGGTATGTCAAAATCAGAACCGTGCAGGACTCTGCTTCAAGTTGCCTTAGCCACTCTAATTTACATCAACCTGTGTCAAGTGGGTCACACATTGGTGGAAAAGTGGTGGATGGATTACGTTGATACTTTTTGGGGTTGTTTTATCAAAATGGAAATCCCCACAATAATCTCTACAAATTCACATTATTCCATCAAAATATTACTTTGTATTTGGAAACGTTACTATTGATATCATATAATGCTCCTTTACAGGATTGTTTTTTTACAATTGTATTTTTCATGTATTATTATTATTATTATTATTATTATATTGTATTTAGATTTAGTTACTCAAAGGTATGCTATTGTTTGCATCCGTCGAACTAACGTGAACAGTCAACTCATGTACTTAACGTTCATATCATACCAAACTTACCTACTTAAAACGTACTAACGTCAATATCCAGTCTATGGCATTCATGTGATTGCTTATATGCTCTCTGGTCAAAGGCATGATAAAATAAATATACTTACATGTAGCGTCCACATCTGGCTGGGGATGCTTTAATTGACGCGGTTTTTCTCTGTGAAAACGCTTGGTGTTCATGCACATGCTCAGAAGCACTTATGTGCAGCTTAATGTGACAGGGTGTCTGAATTGACAGAAGAAGATCCTTCCACTTGATCCAAATCCACTGGCTGCTTTTTTCAGCTGCCTCCCCTGGATAGATTCAAGCTCATGCTGGATTTTTTTTTTGCATCATCCACCAAAGACATCAATGTGTGTCCGTCCGTCTGTCCGTCCGTCTGTGGGATTGGACCCTTTGTCATAGGGGAAATGCACCAAATTGAGTAGAATCATGCAGAGCCAATACTAGTAAAAACTTGGCATTAGTGGGAAACAGCCTTTTCTCCTTTGTGTTTGAGGTTTGATTTGACTTCTTCTAGTTACAGTCAAAGTCAGTCCCCCCCCCATTTCCCTGTTCGTTTAAGTTCGTTTAAGTGATTGGTCCAGCTTCTGATCCTGGTTCAGTTGTTGTGTCTGCATGTAATCCCACCTGTTCCCTGGCTGTAGTGGGGATGTTATCCTTCTGACAACCTCAGCACACACTCACTCCAACACCCAGACCTCAACCACCCCCCATTCACTGAAAGGAAGCTTTTGTTCACCCGCCAACGCTTTCCTCTAATAAGAGCTGGGAGAGTGAATGACAAAGAGCCACATAATTCCAATATCGTGGTCACTGCAGGTAGAGAAGGGAAGTTTTAGGATTATTTGGCCCCCTGAAGAGTTGCAGGTGTTGTGAGAGAATTAGTCAGGAACAGCTGTGTGCGTATAAGCCTGGATGATGATATATAGTCACTATATATATATATATTTATATATATAGTCACACATGCATACACTTTGCTGACATTCTGCCGCCTGCTGCATTTCAAGCCTCTTTCCTTATTGCTGTTTTTTTTAACCTTCTTATGATGTTTGGGTCAAATCTAAGATTTTTACAACTTCATAATGCAATAAAAAATCTATTTTTCCTCCTGATTACTTCAAGGCCTCATGATATCCTCCAGACTCAGTAGATGAACAGAGAGAATGTCTCAGCAGCACATTCAGTGAATTTACAGTGATTGAATCAACTGTGTCAAAGTCATGATGTTCCTGTTCAATAGTGACCAGCAGTGAAAATGAATAAGGAACACACACACACACACACCACACACACACACACGCATATACACACACACACACACACACACACACACACACCACACACACACACACACACCACACACACACATACATACACACACACACACACACACATGCATATACACGCAGACACACACACACACACACGCATATACACACACACACACACACACGCATACACACACACACACACACACACACACACACACACACACACGCATATACACGCATATACATGAACATGAACATGAACATCCAAAATTGTGAAATTAAAAGCCCCCACAAAATACAAAATAAATTCAATTCAATTTTATTTATAAAGCCCTAAATCACAACAAAGTCGTCTCAGAGGGCTTTACAAAAACACAATCAACTACAGAAATACATGAAAAGTCCCAGGCATCCCCTGTCCTTAGACCCTCCCCCTGCCCTCCTTCTCAGCAGAAAAAAATTCCAAACCCAGTGGGAAAAAGAAGAAATCTTGAGGAGAACCACATTGAAGGACAGATCCACTCCCATGGATGGACAGACTATAGATGAACGTCCATTTATAAATGAAGGGGGGGGGGGGGGGGGGGGCTGGTCCAGACAGGCAGGGGCGGGGGTCCGGGGTTACAGGTCGGCACAGGCGAGATACTGTCGTCCATGGCTCCCGTGCAGACACTGTCAGGAGAGCCACCACTCCCCCCAGGGGGGGGGGGACACCAGGTGACTAGTCATGAACAGACTTGGTATGAAAGATATGTTATAAAAATGACACAAACAGGTGTGAGAGAGAGAAAGAGAAGAAAGAACTCAGTGTCTGTACTTCCCCCAGCATTCTAACTCCTAGGGCAGCCTAGACTGAACTGTGACTCATACATCATGTATACATGATATATGAGTCACATTATTTTTAACTAACCTGACCATAGTCTTTCTCAAACAGGAATGTTTTCAGCCTAATTTTAAATGTAGAGACTGTTTCGGCGTTTTTAATATTAAAGGGAAGCTGATTCCATAAGACAGTAACCATGGTAACTAAAGGCTCTAGCTCCATCAGACAGTAACCATGGTAACTAAAGGCTCTAGCTCCTACTGTACTTTTAGAAACCCTAGGAACTTTCAATAAACCTGCATTCTGAGAACGAAGGGTAAGTGAAGATCAGCATGTGTCTGCATTACCAGTTCAGATCTTTAACATGTCTCTCCACTCATGATCAGAGTGATCTGTGATGAGGGTGAGGACTCGGGTTCATGTGAAGTTGCTTCTTGATTGTTGTGCCCTTCTCTGGATGAATGTTGCAGAAACACATTTATGAACACAAGAATTTCTAATGAATAAGCCCATCCTGTCTGAACAGTGTCATGTACACAAAGCCATCACACATTTAAAGATGAACTCAAACCACTTTTTTGCACAGAAGTACAATGGCAGATTCATTCCTTATTACCTACTCTGTTTTTCAACACACATAAGAACATTTTAAGGTTGTGCACTGGCCAAGCTGTAAGCTGATAAACTTTTGTCCATGGCTGGCAGTGCCAAACAAACAAGCAGTGCAGACAATGCTGCGTGACGTCACAACTGTGAGCCTTAGCAAAAACAACAATGGCAGACGATAGCAATTGTAGTTCCAGCGATCAGGAAAACCAGAGTGAAGAGACATTCAAGATCTGTGACATGACAGAGAAGGATGCAAGAGTCTCAGGTGAAGAAGAAGAGAGTGAGGGAAGCATTAAACCATACAGATTCAAGCCAGATTTCTCAGGGGATTATGACACGACTCATCAGACCAGCTGTGAATGGGAGTAGACCCAGTGATAGGACACTGAGTGGTGAGTCTTTAAGGCGTCTGCTGTTTAACTGTAGTTCCTGTTGGATGATAAATCTTCATCTTCCACCATATCAGTCTTTCTTTCACTGCGTTTTTGAATTCATCACGTTTACTGGTCTTTTGAAAAAAAAAAACTACTGAGACTTGTCTGACATTTAGCACAAGCAGAGTAGTTTCTATTTTCAGATAAAGCCAAATAACAATGATACTGAACTGAACAATTAATATTGCCTCACCAGTCCTGTGCAGTCCACTTTACCAGCGGCTGTGGCTCAGTTGGTAGAGTGAGTCGCCCAATGACCGAGAGGTTGGCGGCTCTGGCTGTCCACATGTCGAAGTGTCCTTGGGCAAGACACTGAACTCTGACTTAGGCCCCCAGTAGGACTGACCTTTGACCTTAGAAACCTACTGGTGTATGAGTGTGTGTAAATGCAGTCCATTTACCATTTACCAACCTGTACCCACATACATTAAACCTGTAAACATGGGTCAGGTTAAGGCAAGCAAAATCCAGGGACTTTTAAGGCCTTTATTTTTGGCTAAAACACACACCATCAATGCTGGTCAGTGACATTTGTGGCCGGATATAACGCTCCTTCAAAATAAAACCAACTGGCTATTGATCAACCACAGATCCATGAATCTGCTTTTATTTTGTCACCTCTATGTCCACTAACTGCACGCATTTCCTGTAACTTTACCTGGCTCAGGTGGTAGAGTGGGTGGTCAAATATCTGAAAGGGTTGGAGGTTCGAATCCTGCTTCTGACTTTCCATATGTCGATGTATTCTTGGACAAGACACTAAAAACCCAAGTCTAAACCTAAACCTAAATTGCACCCAGTAGTTCTAGCAGCATCTTGTATGGAAGTAGCTGCCTACTGGTGTATGAATGTGTGTGATGCTAAAGCTAATGTAATAATGTAAAGCGCTTTGAGCACCATGAAGGTAGAAAAGTGCTATATTAGTGCAGTCCATTTAACTACTGGGAACCGGTTCTCGATTCCCATCCTTACTACCCGTTAGTGTTGCGTGGGCTACCCGCTGGCCAGCAGATATCTGCGGGTGACCCGCGAGTCGGGCGGGCTGGGTCGCAGTATTAATACATATTGCGGATGTGGGTGGGGCGGGTCAGGGACGATCAATACCCGCTGAGGTGTGTGTGTGTGTGTGTGTGTGTGTGTGTGTGTGTGTGTGTGTGTGCTCGGCTCGCGCATGTGCAAGCCCGTCACTTCCTGTTTTGAATGCTTTTTTATCCCAACTTTTTGTTATTTGTTATTAGCGCCAAATCTCCCTGAACACTCAGAGATAAGAGTGAAAATGTGGGACTTGATCAGGGAGAAGATTAAAACAGGCGATGCGAAGGTTGTACGGAAACGTTGTATGTGTTGGCTTTATAGAGTGATGATGTGGGTGGAGTCTATTTTATGTGCTGGAGTGCATATTGAGACGTTAGAAAGGAGGCAAAAATGATGCTTCATGACTTTTAACATTAGAAGCACAAGGTAAAGATGCTGGGAATGTACTATGTGAGTTTAGAGACAAATTTAAGCTCGCGGGTTGATAGCGGGCAGGTTGGGTTTATCGATACGTGACATCATGCGGGCTGGGCGGGGCGGGCCTAGCCACGTCTTGGGTGTGGGCGGGGCGGGTTTCTGTAAAAACCCCCTAACCGCGCATCACTACTACCCGTGCTTCCCTTTGTGTGTGTTTTACTATCTGAGTTCCCAGTGGTCTTCATGTCCGTCACATTTATCTGTACGTGTCGCTTTGAGTGATTAAATCTTCGATCTTCGTCCTCGCATGTGTCCAACACTTTGATCTAACAGACAGATGGACATACCTGAGCCAACAGCCTGTGGAAGGAGATGAGAGGGGCTTTCACTAAGGGATTCCAGATATAAGTAAATGTGCTCACACACACAAACACCAGATGAGTGTGAGCAGATGGAGGCTGTCCAGTGCTGAGTGCTGTTTGACAGAAGAATCGTGGATCTGTCAGGTCTTCTGTTCACAGTCATTGTTTTTTTTACCCATTACCAAATCAAATACAACAAAATTGTCGCCGTTTTCCCCTTGAGAATCTATGAATGTCTTTTTGTCTACGTTATGCCTGTTAACCATTACTGTGGTTAACCCATGTTTACATTTAGAATCACCACTTGGTCATAGTTAATGTTTAGATAAAACAGTGTTGTAGTGATACTCTTGTACCTAACAGTGACACTTCATTTACCCCTTTAAGGCAATTATCCTCAAGGCTGTTTCTTTTTGTTTGTTTGTTTGTTTGTTTGTTTTTCTCACCACAACTTTGACAATGGCAGATATATTACTGTGCAAAGTTTGGGTCATTAATCACTATTGATTTAAAAAAATATATATATTAACTGTATTTTTCTCATTTCCAGTCCAAGTATTTTGTCATACTTGAAACATAATCACCTGAAGAGGAACTTTTCAGTGAGATATAAGAAAGTATTTTTAGATAATTGTCTTACTCCTTAATTGGAGTAAGTCAATAATTAAAATTTCTAAGTGCATGCAAACATACTACGTGTTACATCCCCCATGCAGGAAGGAGAACCGTGTCAGTGTGTTCAATAACCCTGACATACCCTTAGAACCATTGTGCAGTGCAATGTAAATACTGTATATATGCTAATATGCTAATCTTCTCTGCTATTTTATACCTACACTTTATTTTTTTGTTGCTGTAACAAAGAACATTTCCCCAGAGTGGGATGAATAAAGTTCTATTCTATTCTATTCTATTCTATTCTATTCTATTCTATTCTATTCTATTCTATTCTGTTCCATTCTATTCTATTCTATTCTATTCTATTCTATTCTATTCTATTCTATTCTGTTCTATTCTATTCTTTTCTATTCTGTTCTATTCCATTCTATTCTATTCTGTTCCATTCTTTTCTTTTCTATTCTTTTCTATTCTATTCTATTCTATTCTGTTCCATTCTATTCTATTCTGTTCCATTCTATTCT
>CM035794.1:3966401-3978901 GCA_020466265.1 Siphamia tubifer | reverse complement strand
ATCTGAACCCGTTTTATCCTCACTAGGGTCACGGGGGTCACTGGGGGCCTAATCCAGCTACAATGGGCGAAGGCGGGGTACACCCTGTATGAGACGCCAGTTCATGGCAGGGCTGAACATATATAGACAAACAATCACTCTCACATTCACACCTATGGACAATTTTAGATTAACCAATTAACCTATCAGTGCATGTGTTTGGATGGTGGGAGGAAACCGGAGTGCCCGGCGAAAACCCACGCGGACACGGGGAGGACATGCAAACTCCACACAGAAAGGTCTGGTACGGGATTCGAACCAGGGTCCTTCTTGCTGCTTCAGACATTACATGTGCTAAATCTTACATACTTTAATAAGATGAATCAGAAAACAAATGACTTTTAGTGCTGGTTAATATGATGGTGTGTTATTACACACACATGGTGGTTCATGTACATGTATACAATGGATTCGAAAAAAACAACTGTAAAGTGAATGGATCATAATGTGCAGACAGTGTTTGGAAGTAGATCTGGTAGATCTGGTAGATCTGTTAGATCTGGTAGATCTGAGACCAATATTCCTTTGGAGTAAAACATATTCTCTTTTTACATTTTTGACCTCAGACTTATCTTGGAAACTTGAGCCAACCAGTATTTACGTTTTCTTTGTCATGTAACACACATGTGGTAACATTTCATTAGTTTTATTCAGGAAGTATTGTACTCTTGGATCAGTGTAATTGGATTAGTTATTTTACTTGTTTTATGCTGGACAGAAAGGCTCTCTGTACCAACGTTGACCACGTGCTACAATCCCATAATTCCTTTTCTGTGGTGGTATTTAAAAAATGGCATCATGTGACACTGCATATGTTTGAAGTGGCTCGACATGACTGACTCCTCAGCCAGTTGCAGTTTCAGTGCCTTGCTCTCAGCATCGCTCTTGCTTTTTCTGCCTCATAAATACTTCACATCTCACCACCACCCTGTGATCTTTTTAATTCCAGCACTGGCCTCCATCGTATCATTGCTCTGCTTCATTTCCTCTGTGTTTGTCAGAGCTGCAGAGGGTTGATGATGTTCCCAAAAACGTGAAAAAAAAAAAAACTTGATCTGTATTTTCAGTTTTATACGCACAGTCCAGACAACAGTCTCTGCAGACACAGAAGGCGGGCAGGGGGGGTGGGGGGGGGTCTCTGTTGAGAAATAAACCCAGGTTAGTCAATAGATACTGTGGTGACTGAGCACATACAGCTGCTGCTTAATGTCACAGTCCTGTTAATGTTTATATGCACGTCTTCAGTTAGAATATGTGTCACTGTATTACCACCCGTGTGCTTTGTATGCTTTTATATCTGTCATCCAGTCAGGACTGCATGATATTTGGGAAAAATAAAAATAAGATTTGTTCCTGGAGTAGATTTTCCAGTTCTTATATCTCACAGAAAAGTTCCTCTTTGTGGGATTATGTTTTACTTTATACATGATGAGACATTTGGAATAGATATGAGAAGAATACACTTGGTAAGATTACATTTTTTTTGGTATTTTATAATTTTTTTTGGTATTTATCACATTAGCTACAGTTACATGATGTTTTTTTTTTAATTCAGAATTATTTATCCTGAATAAAATCATTCAAAATCAAAGCTATTTACGTCATGTTTACATGGAAATGTTAATTCTGCATAAATGTTTCTATGAAAATAGACAGAACACTTTCAGGAAGCAGTAACTCATCTGAATCAATATACTAATAATGCAGCAGCACAGAATATGTGGGTCACAACAAGACCAGGAGCATGTGCAAAATGACAGGACTAATGTTTAAGAGGAATTAACAGTTTCAGTTTTATTAAGAGTGACTTTATTCAGAATTAAGTTTAAATCAGAATAGTCACTTTGAAGTGGATTAGGTGTTTGTTTACCTGGTCATCTTCAAGAGGAATTAACCTCTATTCTGAATTAAACAGGAATAAAACTCTCATATAAACAGTTGTTGTGACTAGAGGGTAAGAGACCTGTTTTGGTTGTTCAATAAAATGACTGTGATTGATTTAGTTTACTAAAAATACAACCTCCACGTTGATCCAAAAACCCTTAAAAAGTAGTAACTAATGTTATATCAGATATCTCTAAGGGTGACTCACTGAAATTGAGAATCGCACATCTTCTTTTTGTGTAACGGCCAAAAACAGCGGGTGTTTTTGTTCTGTGTTTGTACTTCGATATGATGGTGAAATGTTATATGGTGCAGCCTCAGGTCCAGCAGTAACCAGGTCTCTATGAACTAATTAACCCTGATTCTGCCTCCTATTGTGAGTTATTCACCATGGTCCAGTGGAGTTGACCTCCTGCCTGGTTAGCGCTGGGACTGTGGAACGTCTGATGAGCCCGCCTTTCCACACCCTGTCCTGATTGACTGTGTGTCTGTGTGCGATGAGAGTTTGAGGTCCTGAGAAATGACCTCATCTATGTCTGGAAGTGACAGGACACCTGTGGTCGATCCTCTCCATGACTCTTTCACCCCTAAACTTACACATATGTACCACAAACTCATGGCCTCTATATGGGACCGCAAAGCTGTGCAACCTGACCCACGCTTCAACAGTATTATCCCCCCCCTGCAAATTTCATCTGGCCTCACCACCTGTTGTCCATTTTATTTCACTCATCCAGTTCCCTCTACAGCCCGTAGCCTCCTGTTGGCCTTCGTGGTCACCAGAAAAATACAGTGTTTCTAGAAGTAGGTATGAGACCCAACACAACCCTCCCTTAGGGCAGAAATCCTAGACTGATCCAATTACTCTGAGCCAGGGCTGGAATCAAACTGAATCTGAACTGACTGGCAACTACTTAATTCAATCTAGCGGCAAAAGTGTTACACAGTAAACAACTCAAGCTGTTAAGATACTGTCAAGAGAGAGTGCACAGAAAAAAGATAGGATCATGTCTGCCCAGTACGGACTAAACAATGCATGTCTTCAACAGAGTCTTTGTATTCCATTTTTTTTAACTTGTTTTTTTTCAGGGGTGTTTTGTGTAAATGTGATAAAGATCTATTTATGCTCAGTTTTTGACACTGGAAAAAAAAGGGTATTTTTCTCATTTCTAGTCCAAATATTTAATCACACTTAAAATCAGACACAATCATCTAAAGAAGACCTTTTCAGTGAGATGTAAGAAGTGATTTATAGACAGTAGATCTGGAAAATCTGTTTTCAGGAAATCTGAACAAGTACATTTTCACTTGTACCGTATTTTCCTGTCAATGAATGGGTTTATTATTTACTTCCGCCAAGGAGGTATTAAATTCAAGTCTGTTTGTCTGCCAGCAGGTTTATTGAACGGGTTTTGATTAAGCTTTCAAGAATGATGGGTCAAGGTAGAACCCATTAGATTTTGAGCAATGAAGGTCAAAGGTCAAGGTCACACTAAAACACATCAGTGGTAATATCTCAGGATTAAGACAAGATAGAATTTTGCGTTTTTTTGCATTGACATGGTCTCACCTTCAGACATCAGATGGGTCAACACCTATGGCTCCATCATGTCATGTTTTGACGTCAAGCCAGTGGTTCATTTGCAAACTTTGTGACCTTGACCTTAAATCAGGGCTATTAACACATTTGATCAAATCCAACAATAGACTGTGTTTCATATTAGATATCAGATCAAAAATATGTAATATGGTTGCTACATGATGGTGCATGACATCACAGTGATGTCATAAGTAATCGATTATTAAATTATTTATCAGTTTATTTTCACATAAACTTACCAAGGATTTTTTTTACAAAACTTTTTTGAGAAGGACTAAGGACTACTATGGATCCATATAATAAAATCTCAAGTAAACACGGAAATGACTTAATGAAAACTAATATCCTGCTTTGGATTCAACATGGAAAATTCCATTTGAACCATGTTTTATCAATTTTCTCAGCAACCAAGCATCGTAGAATGTCCATTTTTATTTTGTTTTAATAATATTGAGTTTCACAAAAAAATTACTGAAAATTCAAGCCTTGGTGGAGGTCTGCCATCTCTGACTCTTTTTTTTTTTTTCATATATGAAGCGCACCGGACTATAAATTGCATTAAGCAAAAGAAAACAGATAAGTCAGTCAGTCAAACTTTATTAAACACATTCATAATAACTTTCACCTTTGTTCCAACATTAATGAGCGTATTCACAGCATATTCATAATAACTCAGGAAATGGGTGGAAGAAATGCATACACACGACCCCAAGTTTTTTGTAGTACAGGTACAAAAACAGGAGAAGGAGAAGCCGCATATCTGTGTTGTTCCTCAGCTGACAATGTGATGACGTCATCACGACACACAAGTCGTTAATACCCTTGTTGACACACATTTTTATCGCAAACAGTAAATACTAGGGTGTCCACTTTCACAGCACCAAAAAGGAGGAGACTTTGTCGCATTTACTGAAAATGAAATAATTGCAAATATTTAAGAACCAAGTGTAGTTCCCAAAACAGTTTAGTCCGTGATAGCAATGGTATCAAGATAAAGTGTCTCTACAATATTCTTCATTTCAAGACAATAAAATTGTATTATATTATGCCAACCTAGTGATAGTAAAATTACGTGATGATTTTCTGAGGCTGTTTGTGGTTGGTTGAGAGAGATGTTGACTTGTTATTTTCAGCTGGTAATTAATTCAGGTTGAGTTTCCATTATGTGTGCCAAACGCATTTGATCTGTCATCAAATATGATGGAACAGTCAATATAGATGTATGTTTATGTGCTGATTCAGATCCTTACATTGAATAGTAATTATTGGGATGATTTATTTCATTGAAATGTGTCTGACACTCTGGAAACCTGCCTGTGAGGTTCTGGTAACGTGTGCTCAGCTAACCTGCCACCTTCTGCCTCGTGCCAGAAGTAGACCTGGTTTCAGTTGGCAAGCTTTTGGTGCGCTATTGGTGCGGTGTAAGTCAATGAAACTGTCACTCCCCCACACTGAATCAGTGGTCACCTCCCATGGTTGTGCTGCCATATCCATCTTGGTGTCAAACCGTGAGGACGGCGGAGAAGATCATCGGGGCCCCGCTCCCCACAATTCAGGACATAGCAGAGTGCCGCTGCATATCCAGAGCCCACCGGATCCTGTCTGACCCCACTCATCCCCAGCACAGACTGTTCATTCGCATGGCATCTGGGAGAAGGTTCCGCAGCATCCGCTGCAGAACGGCCAGATTCAGGAATAGTTACTTCCCCCTGGCCACCAGACTGCTGAATGCCAAATAACAACCCCCCACACACACATTCATCTACCTCATGGACAATGTACTCTCAGTGCACTTATCCATAAAATGGACAGAAATCTACCTCCTGTTTGTGAAACCCCCCCCCCCCCCCCCCAGCTGCTAAAAAAAAAAGAAAAATGTTATATTTGCACTACTTACCCTGTTTATTGCACTATTCATTCTGTTTACTCTGTTCCTTAGATGCTTTTTACTTATTTATTTAGTATGTGTGCTCCGGAAGCCAAGCAACGACGTCTCGTTGCCAAAAATCCCACTGTTGTGTGTATTCTTGTGCAATGACAATAAAGGATGTCTATCTATCTATCTATCTAAACTACCAAACTGATCGTACAGCGTCCTGCGCTGCACAAAACTAGCACTGCGCAGGGTCCGCTGGCCTGCGCCACCCTGCGCCGTGCCAGGAAATTAGAGCCTAATGTGTAAAAGTGAAGAGTCAAGTCAAAGCTGCTGTCTTTCTTTTTCAGATGGTCTTCATCGTGTGGTGGCACTGTGCACGCTGCGAGTCACCATCATTACAGACGACATGTTGACCAACAGCATCACTGTGCGTCTGGAGAACATGTCCCAGGAGCGCTTCCTCTCTCCACTCCTCAACCTCTTCTTGGAGGGTGTGGCTGCTGTGCTCTCCACCAAGCGGGAGGCGGTGTTCGTATTTAACATCCAAAATGACACAGACGTGCAAGGATCCATCCTCAATGTGACCTTTTCAGCGCTTCAACCTGGTGGTGTGCCAGGTAAAGGGACGTTCTTCCCTTCAGAGGAGCTGCAGGAGCAGATCTACCTCAACAGGACTCTGCTCCGACTCATATCATCTCAGGAGGTAAGAGAGAAAACATAGCAGCACCGTGCATGATACAGGGAGACAAGTTAAAGTGGGGGTGTTAAACTTATACTTCACAGGCAGTGATGGTGTTGGACTGGGCTGGATTTGGGCCTCGGGCCACATCCACTTTAGAGGGATGATATTTTAGTTTATTAGTTTTTGTTTTAAACTCCTCCTATTTTTTGCTTCATATTTTTATTGATGTGTATACCAAAGGAACAGAGGCGCACCAGGGTCAACCCAGTCTCACTCCCAGCCCTTGGTCAGGGTCCTATCGCGACTATTTCTGACACACAAGGTCTCCCTCAGCATCCTGGGCAGAAGCAGCACCCTTCCAATTCACCCCAATGTAAACCTGTCTACAGTCATATGAGAGGCTCAGAGCAACTGATCCTGTCGTCCATTCACTTCAGCGTTAGGGTTAGATTTAACCCTAGCCCATAAAATGGCACTGTTGGGTTAACATAACACTGAAGTGAATGGACGGCAGGACCAGTTTTAAACCAATAGGCATCCAGGGACAGCTTGGGAATGGAGGACTAAAAGTGCCAAAATTAAATAATTAAATACATCATTAAATAATTAATGAAATATGTCATTAATTAATTCAAATTGGAATTAAATAGATACATATATTATTAAATATGTCATTCATTCATTAAGATACCAATTCATTTTAGGTAAAAAAAACCACATATTTTATTCATATTGCAATATACAGTATATTGCAGGGTGTCAGTTTTTTTCTAATATCATTTAGCTCTAGTACATAGATCTTAACTCTGCTTTACAAGTCTGTCATTAAATCCATTCTCACCTTCAACATCTGTTTATGGTACAGACCAAACTGTCCCGCACACTAAACCAGGGCTACAGCACAAACCCTACTGTCAGAACGAAACAGCTGGTCTGTGATCAGGTGGGCCACCCTGGTCACAGAACACTGTCTATGTACTATATATATATATATATATATATATATATATGCCGTATCTTCCATCTTGCAGGTATTACCCTTCGATGATAACATCTGCCTTCGTGAACCCTGTGAAAACTACATGAAATGTGTGTCAGTGCTGAAGTTCGACAGCTCTCCGCCCTTCATCGCCTCAGACACAGTTCTTTTTCGACCCATACACCCTATCAACGGGCTGCGCTGCCGCTGTCCAGTTGGCTTCACTGGGGAATACTGCGAAACAGAGATTGACCTTTGCTACTCCGGCCCGTGCAAAAACAACGGGAGGTGTCGCAGCCGAGAAGGAGGCTACACCTGCGAATGCCTAGAAGACTTCACTGGTGAGTTTGGCTGCATGGTCACTGATGGACGATTGGGATGGGACCATTATCCCACATGTATTGATATACTAACGTGTATATGTACTATATATGTCTCAAGAAAGAAGTGAATATATCTGCACTTAATGTGTTTGTCAGAGCTAGGGGACACATTAACCTAGTGTTAGCAGAATCCACAACTAACATATTCTTTGAATCAGGGGTTTCAAACTCCAGTCCTCGAGGGCCAGTGTCCTGCATATCCTTCACACCTGGAAGCCATTACATCATTATCAGTGTTTTGCAGAACTAGGTGATGAGCTGATCATTAATAGAACCAGGTTTGCTAAAAAACATGCAGGGCATATGCAGACTGGTGTTCGACACCTGTGCTTTGTATTAATGTGCTATTTTAAGATGTTTTGTCAGTTTTTGTTGTTGTTTTTTTGGGGGGACTCAAATTTCCTACAAAATACAATTAAATACAATAATAAAAATATATAAAATATGCTAAAATGCAAAAAAAAACCCATATAATCCAAAACATATCCAAAATGTCTTCTAAAATACAGAAAAAACCCACCTAAAAATCTGATGAAATATCAAAAACATATGCAAAGAAAATGTAATTACTTTATTTATATATATATATATATATATATATATATATATATATATATATATACATACACACATTTAAAATGTTTTTTCAACACCTTCGACAGTTTCATTAAAACTAATTATATACATATAAACAAACTGGACTATTTGATTGTGTTAATATTTTTAATCAGATTAATCATGTTACGTTAACAGCTCTACTATATATGTGTTTTGCTTATCTTTCACTAGTATTCATATTACATGTTATTGCCTAATAATCCAAAACGCACTTTATTAGTCATCCTGAACAGTTATTTTTTGTTTTACTCCACTAGAATAAACTTTACTCTGTGTATTTGGAAGGGCCTTTTTTTTTAACAAAGGGTTTAATGAGTCGTACAAAAGGTCTAAAAGTGCACAAACAGGTTGTAAAATCTTCCACTGCCTTTGGTTGTAGCTTGAGATCAGTGCACAGTGACTATAAGACACAACACACAATAGGTGCATCCACTTAGATTTATTACCTTCTAGAATTACCTGGAATTCTGACCCTACAGGATGAACCAGGTCTGCACTCTTTAACCCAGTGTTCTTCAACCTTGGGGTTAGGACCCCATGTGGGGTCACCTAGAATTCAAATGGGGTCACCTGAAATTCCTAGTAATTGATAAAAAAAAAAAAATTAAGACTTTTACATGATATTTTTTCATATAGAAATATTTATTCTGAATAAAATAATTCAGAACTAAAACTATTTCCTTTGTGTTTACATGGAAATGTTAATGCTAAATAAGATCTCCATGGAAACGGGTGTGTTCCACTCTAGTTAATTCTGCTCAAGAGCTGGGGGTACAGAGGGTTCTGATTGGACAGAACAGCCCACTTAACCTCTGGAGATCTACTGGAAGGAAACCATGGCATCCAGTTCCTGCTTTGCATACTATCAACATGGAAGACCAGATACGACATATGATTTTTACTTTTATTTTTGTCATAATTATGAAGCAGCAGCTCAACCCAATCAACATACTAATGTCAGCAGCCTGGAATATGTGTGTCATTGTGTCAAGACCAGGAGCATGTACAGGATGACAAAAGTGTTAAAGTGTTAAAGCAGGGGTGTCAAACATGCGGCCCGGGGGCCAAAACCGGCCCGCCAATGGGTCCAATCTGGCCCCTGGGATGAATTTGTTAAATGCAAAAATGACACAGAAGATATTAATAATTAAGGAAGTTAAAATAATTTGCCATCAATTCAATCTAAAATGGATCAGACCATAAGCATAATAAATAAATAATGAAAAATTAAAATTTTCATTATTGTTTTAGTGTAAAAAAAAAAAAAGGGACTAAATAAATAAATAAGACTAGCCTGTTATAAAAACATGTGAATAACCTGAAATGTATCTGGAATTTTATCAATATTCTGAATGTTACTAAATGTTGTATTTTTACAAGTTGTGATGCACATGTATAAATGATAAACTAACGCGCAATATTGTTAATATTGCGCTTTAGTTTACTTATTATTATTACTTACTTATTTTTCAGGTTGTTTATGTTATGTTCAAGTAAAGGTCGTAAATGTAAAGATTTTCATTATGGGATTTTTTTTCATTTTTGCTCAAAATCATAGAGAAAAACTTTAGTTTATACCTTTTTATCTTATTATTTCTATTATTTTACTGATCCGGCCCACTTTATACCATATTAGGCTAAATGTGGCCCCTGAACTAAAAGGAGTTTGACACCCCTGTGTTAAAGTGTTAAAGTGGAATTAACCATTTACATGTCAAAGGAATGATCACATTCAGAATTGAGAGTGTAATAAACCAGTGACGTTATTCAGAGTTGTCATTTTCACGGTGTTTACACGGTCATCTTAAAAAGTAATTCACCTTTATTCTGAATTAAACAGAAAAAAAAAAACCTCTCATGTAAACAGGCCCATTTAAATCCAGAACATTCAACTCTGGGAACATTCCAAAGCTTTCATCTTTCACATTGAAATCACTTTCCGAAATATTTCCTGCTGCCAATGTTCTTCCTCCCCTACTTCCCCCGTGTTCATCTGATACCTGTCTGACTGTCTCCCATCCTGTCTCCCCCTAATAGAGGCTGACAGTCCTCATCTTCCTCTCCAAACACTCACCCTCTTCCTCTTCCTCTCCCCTCCTCTCCTCCCCTCTCCTCTCCTCTCCTCTCCTCTCCTCTCCTCTCCTCTCCTCTCCTCTCCTCTCCTCTCCTCTCCCTCTCCTCTCCTCTCCTCTCCTCTCCTCTCCTCTCCTCTCCTCTCCTCTCCCTCTCCTCTCCTCTCCTCTCCTCTCCTCTTCCTCTTCCTCTCCTCTCCTCTCCTCTCCTCTCCTCTCCTCTCCTCTCCTCTCCTCTCCTCTCCTCTCCTCTCCTCTCCTCTCCTCTCCCTCTCCTCTCCTCTCCTCTCCTCTCCTCTCCTCTCCTCTCCTCTCCTCTCCTCTCCTTTCCCCTCTCCTCTCCTCTCCTCTTCCTCTTCCTCTCCTCTCCTCTCCTCTCCTCTCCTCTCCTCTCCTCTCCTCTCCTCTCCTCTCCTCTCCTCTCCTTTCCCCTCTCCTCTCCTCTCCTCTTCCTCTTCCTCTCCTCTCCTCTCCTCTCCTCTCCTCTCCTCTCCTCTCCTCTCCTCTCCTCTCCTCTCCTCTCCTTTCCCCTCTCCTCTCCTCTCCTCTTCCTCTTCCTCTCCTCTCCTCTCCTCTCCTCTCCTCTCCTCTCCTCTCCTCTCCTCTCCTCTCCTCTCCTCTCCTCTCCTCTCCTCTCCTTTCCCCTCTCCTCTCCTCTCCTCTCCTCTTCCTCTTCCTCTCCTCTCCTCTCCTCTCCTCTCCTCTCCTCTCCTCTCCTCTCCTCTCCTCTCCTCTCCTCTCCTCTCCTCTCCTCTCCTCTCCTCTCCTCTTCCTCTCCTCTCCTCTCCTCTCCTCTCCTCTCCTCTCCTCTCCTCTCCTCTCCTCTTCCTCTTCCTCTCCTCTCCTCTTCCTCTTCCTCTTCCTCTCCTCTCCTCTCCTCTCCTCTCCTCTCCTCTCCTCTCCTCTCCCTCTTCCTCTCCTCTCCTCTTCCTCTCCTCTCCTCTCCTCTCCTCTCCTCTCGTCTTCCTCTCGTCTTCCTCTCATCTTCCTCTCGTCTTCCTCTCCTCTTCCTCTCTCTCTCTGATGTAATTACCTGATTATCTCTCCCGCCGTCACTCAGCGCTCGTCTCTCGCCTTCTGCTCGCCCCCCCCCACTGTATTTCTCTTTCCTACATCTCGCTGTCCCCCTCTTTGAAGGTCACAGTTCAACTCCAGATAGTCAGGGCCCATCAGGGGCCATTATGGGGCTGTTGACAGCAGGGGCCACTCTTTCCTCCTTAGGTTTCCTACATTACAGGGAAACAGATCTTTATAATTGTGTCTCAGAAAAAAGGATTATGCTGAGGAGAGAAGGGCCATTAGCTGGTTCCAGGATGTGGTGTTGGGGATCTGGGTGCGTCCTGGATTTAGAGATCTTGTCTGGACAGCAACTTGACACACATCATCAGGACACTGAATTCTATCAGTATTAATATTAGTCAGGAAAAAGATTGAGTGGAGGAATGTCAATGAGCATCAGGAAACCCAGGCCAGAGCAGTCAGTGATCATTAGGGAGGAATTTCCCATGAACAGCAACAAAACTAACTGTGATGATGTAGCAATACTTTAATACTTATAATAATTACATTGCTCTCCAATTTTATTTAGAAAGTGTCTGACATTAAATGTTCTAAATCGTACATGCTTTAATAAGACAAATAAGAAAACTAATATATATGCTTTCTATGTCGCTAAATTAATATGATATATATATTTTCCCATAAACCCTCTTTATTATTTATTGAAAAAAATTAGTTAATTCCCAGGATTTAGATGCAAAAGGTGTTTTATATTAAATCTTACTGACTACAGAACAATATAGAATAGTGATCGACTGATACTGTTATTTTTTTACATCAGCCTTAGCAGGTTGCTGATATTTAATGTCGCACAACATTGGTTTATTGTAATCAGTATGTGTGTGTGTGTTTGTGTGTGTCTGTGTGTGTGTGTGTGTGTGTGTGTGTGTGTGTGTGTGTGTTTGTCTGTGTGTGTGTGTTTGTCTGTGTGTATGCGTGTGTTTGTGTGTGTGTGTGTTTGTCTGTGTGTATGCGTGTGTGTGTGTTTGTGTGTGTGTGTGTGTTTGTGTGTATGTGCGTGTGTGTTTGTCTGTGTGTATGTATGTGTGTGTGTGTGTGTGTGTGTTTGTGTGTGTGTGTGTGTTTGTGTGATTGTGTGTGTGTGTATGTCTGTGTGTGTGTGTGTGTTTGTGTGTGTGTGTGTGTGTTTGTGTGATTGTGTGTGTGTGTGTGTGTGTGTGTTTGTGCGTGTGTGTGTGTGTTTGTGTGATTGTGTGTGTGTATGTCTGTGTGTGTGTATGTCTGTGTGTGTGTGTGTTTGTGTGATTGTGTGTATGTGCGTGTGTGTTTGTCTGTGTGTATGTGTGT
>CM035794.1:3911401-3963901 GCA_020466265.1 Siphamia tubifer | reverse complement strand
GGGAGCATATTAGCCAATCAGCTGTCAGTATTAGAGGGTGTGGCTGTTGCTGGGCAGAAAAGCAGAGAGAGGGCAAAAAGGAGCAAAGTATATGTCACATACACTGTATATAAACGTACATACACTCTGTGTACATGCCATACACTGTGTATATGCCATGTGTGTAGGTCATTCCATATATATGTGTGTATATAGGTTTGTGTATGTGCCCTGTTCAACTTCTCTTCATTGTCTGCACCTGTTAATGAAAGCTGCACCGTTGCCCTGGTAACGGCCCCCACCTTTTTACTCCTAGAAGAACGCACGCTGCTAAAAGAGCCTCTCCCCCTGGACCCTGGCTTTAAAGCCAAATCTTACCTCCGAACTACTGCCATTTGTGAGAGAACCGTAAATGCTAGCTCAAAATTAAAATGATTGTGAGTGGCAGGAGGCTTTGAGGAACACGTAGATGTATTTTTTTCTGCTGTAGGGTCAAACATGACCAAGACTCGGCAGTTTTAAAAACACTAAAATTAGGCAAACATAAGATTTTCTTTGATCCAAATTAACATGGGAGTGAATGAAGGCTGAGACCAGACATCCCCCCAAACTACTGAGTCTCATTTAAATTTTAAATTAGCTGGATCTTCCAAACCTGGTTTATATTGTTCCTAGGTAGTATGACTACATTTCTGGAAAGTTTCATTCACTTGCTGTTTATGGTTTCTCATATTTTGCCATTTTCATCAAAGTTTTAGTCAAAGCTGCTCCTCTACTGTACCCACACAAAAGCATTGTGCCAAATAAGGAGTTGCAGGGGGCGTGGCTATTTCCGCCACTTAGCCAGACAAAGCTCTGAGTTCTGAAAAAATCTGAAAGCGAGGAAAAGAAAACTAAAATTGCCATATCTCCCAAACCGTAAATTTGATTTCGAAAATTCTTAGTGTGGCGACTTCTGCTCATGTCACTGATTCTCACAATATGTCATATGTGTAATGTACTTATATTTGTAAAGTACAGAGAGACTCGGAGATTCGTAGCTTTGCTTTAAGTTAGCCTTTATTGAACTGGACACTTCCGGTACGGCATCTGACAAGGGACATTTAGCGAATGTGAATTTAACACACATACATTACATCCCCCTTTCTCAGTAATAAAACAGCTTTAGAGAAAATAGTACCTTTAACTTTAAAGTGCAATGTAAAATTTCTTTAGTTATTATAAACATAAACCTTTTTATTTTATTTTTTTACTTTTAACTGTCTGTTTTATATTTTATTTTAGAACAACTAACTGGGAAGGAGAGGTTACCAGCACATCACTTCCAACAGGTGTATTCAGCACACCTGTGCCTGACTATACACTGTTAAGCGTACAGTTCATATGTCCAGTCGTTCCGGGGGTTTCACGGCTCTTCCACACCTAGTCTTATACAGTTCAGTCACGGGAACTTGTGAGCGCTGGGTGACCACCGGTGAGGAAGATGGCGAGTCCACAGGAACAGAAGGTTGTAGAGCCTCGCTGTTCTGGGGTGGTGGTGACTCTTTCCAGAGCTCTTCATCACTATAAGCATGGCGTGCTTGGTTGGCTGCTGCAGTGCTGCTCCAAAGCACATAAAATAAGCAACACAATGAACAAAAAACAGTCAAAGTGATCAGTAAAATGAACAAAAATGAATAATAAACCAACAAAATAATATGTAACATGAACAAAGTAAGACACTAACAGAACACAATTAAAGAAAATAATAAAATAAAAAAAAATGAAAAATAAACAAAATAAGCAACATCAACAGAAACTAATATATATTCACAAAATAAGAAATAACGTGGAAAAAAAGGCAAAAAACAAAAACCCACAAAACCCAAAATGAAGTAAAAAAAAAAAAGGAATAAATAACTAGTGTTGTAATTTGGTTCCAGTAGTTTTAGTTTGGGCTTTTTCTTTTTCTTAATCACTTGCTTTTCGACACCTGTACATCAGTTCCATGAACAAAATTCTCAGTAAAATAACAGTTAAAAAAACACTTGAATTTGTCTGAATTTTTAAACTAAACCATCCACTCAGAACGTGTCAGCGCTGACGCATCAGGAGTTAAAGGGTTAATCCTTTCAATATGTGCCGTGTTCGTCTCTATGTGGAGCTGTTCACACACTTTTAATTCATTTCTAGTAGGTTTTCATTAACTCCTCAGGTCTGTGTGTCTTATTGTTGCTGCAACAAACACTCACACATGTGTGACTGTTTTGTTTTCCTCGTTCGCATGATGAAATATTTGCTGCAAATGCGAGTGAAATGGGCGCACTGTAGAACCCTGATATATATATATATATATATATATATATATATATATATATATATATATATATATATATATATAATTTTCTACATACAACTCTTGTCCCCTCCAGAGGACAGAAATGCGTTACTGACACTAGTTCAAAGTCTGTATATTTTCTTGCAGGCGAACATTGTGAGCTCAACGCTTCATCTGGCCGCTGTGTCCCTGGTGTTTGTAAAAATGGAGGCGAGTGTGTCAACCGTCTCGCCGGGGGTTTCATGTGCAAGTGTCCGCCAGGGGAGTACGAGAAGCCCTACTGTGAGATGACCACCCGCAGCTTCCCCGAACAGTCCTTCGTCACCTTCAGAGGCCTGAGGCAGAGGTTCCACTTCACCATCTCCTTCATGTGAGTCCTCTGGTCTCCATCATTACTGTGTCTTTACCATGTCCCTTCTCATGGGTCTAATGAGATAATACGTTTAAGAGAGAGAGAGAGACGTTTGTGATGAAAGGACTGGTTTTACACTATTTGACATTAGAGGAATGACAGGAAACTACTTTATCTGTGGAATGTTGTGCTTCATACACATCAAAGCTCCTTTACTGCTTTAACTACACTAACCTTCAGCAGTTTCTTCATTAGAATGAAACAAGACAAAGCAATTACACAGTGTGATAAACAGTTGTGTTTGGCAGAGTTAGAGATGATTTGGTTGATGTTTCAGTCAGCTGGTTATAACATGTTAGAAATGTTTGCTATTAAAGCTATTTTAGTTAAGCTGCATGTGAGAACCCCCCCCCCAAAAAAAAGGCATGCCTCCATAATACTGGCAAACACAATCCTTGTTCCTGGGGGTTCACGGCACCAATTCACTCAGCTCCAGACCAGGACCCGGGTTCAGGCTCTGGTTTGGGTTCCTGTTCAGGCCTCAGCTTTGGTTTGTGGATCCATGCATACGTCATTTAGTCTCACACAGTCACACCCTTGTTCTTACACAAACATTTTGGACTTCTGAATTCTGTATTTTTTATGCACTACTCGTACAGGGTAAGTATTACCTATGGACCACTGGTAATATTGGAATAATTACAGATAATGTCTAAGGTCTTAGTCCTGTAACAATGTGCCACATGTCTGTGATTTGCTCAGTAATAATTCCACCTAAAAACTACCTACTGTGATTCTGCAAATGACATCCAGTGATAATTCAAGTCCCGTGTGAATGTGCAGGTCTGTGTTTGCGCCTGTGGAGTAAATAAGAGGATGGAGGAAGAGGCGGAAATTATGATTAGGAACATTTGGGGTAAGTGGTAGGCCTATCCCGTGTACTTTTTACCAGATGAGCAAAAACAACTCCCAAGAAGATTTCCAAACAAAAGGCACAAATAATCTTCAACTGGGTGGTTGTGGGGCAGCATGCGGGACGGAAGATATGGTCACACCCACATGTACACAGCAATATTTACAACTACCTGATGTTGTCTGTTTGTGAGACGGAAAGCCTCTGCTAAGAACTGCCCATTCACTGTTTTCATCTGTACTGACCACGCTCTTATTTTGAAGGCGTGGAGCAAATTTACAGACTGACTGATCCCATGACGTTTTCCTCTTTGTGGATCCAGTGCTATTCTTATGCATACTTTGTTTTTGTACTACCTTATAATGTATTGAGATGAAACAGGATGTTGTGAATTTACGACATATCCCGTCATAATGTGTGTAATTTGTGAATTACAGACTTTTGTTTATTCCGTCCGAATGCGCCACACAGTAACACAGAGGTACGGGGGTGACTGTGAATTACCAGTGGTCCACAGATAATACTGATCCCATGTGAATAGGGCATTACTCAAAACCATTGTTCCTGGATATTCTACCCTGCCATTCAAAAAAACTATTGTTTTATTCTGAATATGGAATGGTAGGAACTTCCTGACTGCCACCAACCAACCTTCACGGTTTTGAAATAAAAATTCAAGGAAGCAAAAAATAATAATAATAGACATAAAAGAAACAAGAACAAAAAAAGAAAGTAATTCTTTCTTCTCACCCCTTTGTCTAAATCAGCAACATGTACATATACTTATATGCATACATGTACACACACACACACACACACACACACATATATACATGCATACACAGTAAATTTTGTAGTGTTAAATCAACACTTAGAGAGTTTATTTAACTTCTTCTAGAGTGTATTTGGTTCCATTGTCTCCAAATTAACACTGCAAAATCTACAGTGTACCCACACATCTATTTATATGCCTTAATACACACATATACATTCACATAATATATGTTTGCTCTTTTATATCTATTTATTATTTCTTTATTTTTAATTGTATTATTTTTTTTAATTAATTAATTAATTTGCTTTTAAACATAATGTCTTCCCAGTTTCCTAAACAGTCTAACCTCACCTTTCCTTTGATCTGCAGCTTCACATATACATATATAATCACTCATATACATATACACACACTGTTTCTGTAAATACTAGATTACTTCCATTCTCCAGAATGACACTCATTTAATGCTCAGTATCCCATGAAACATTTACATCTGCAGAGTTTTGAACACATGGGTTATATATTCATCTGTGTGGTTCATATTTCAGAGTTCAATTCTTTCTGTCATAATAAATCATATATTCACCTACAGCGATACACGTCTGTGGTACTTGAACCAGTGTGTGTCGTAAACGGTTATTTAGAGTGTGTGAGGAGCTGCTCAGATAAACACAGTTAGATCCAAGCAGCCAAAGTGTGTCATCTGGGGCGTGTCATGACATGTTCACACTTTTCCATTGTGTCTCATCTGCCTCTGCTCATTATGCACCCACTCATATGAGAAGAAATAATGTACACTGCAGTTGAACGTGTTGCTTATCATGTTCCCACACTGTCAGACATGAGGCTACTGGTGAAAAATGACCCCAGTTCAGCAAGTTTGGAACATGTGCACCATAAATATTTAGTCAAAATGATTGTGCTTTCATTTGCAGCTACAGATAAGATGAGTTTCTGCGATACGTGGGAAGTAACTAAGTAAAAGTACTTCATTACTGTACTTAAATAGATTTATTTTAGATATCTGTACTTGAGCATTTATTTTTCTGCCAACTTTGGACTTTTCCCCGACATTTGTTCATAATTATCTGTACTTTATACTCCTTACATTCTCAGAATAGACTCATTACTCGATCTCATAGTTATGCATTTCTTGTTTCATATGTATGACTTTTTATGTCATTTTGACTTGATCTCATAATTATGCTTTTCTAAATCTCAATTATGACTTTTGTTTTTTTTCCATTTTTCCAAAATGTCCTGCCATTCCCACTACACTTAGTACTATGACCTGACCAGACTGATACAACAGTAACTCACTTTTAAAGGCTTTTTTTTTAATGCTTTTGAAAATTTTCAGATTTTTCCTGGTTAAATAAGCATTATTTTATCCATGGTTTTAATATTTTACATTATTACAAATTAGGGCTGCAACAATTAGTTGATGTTATCGACTAAAATGGATAATAGGAAAAGTCAACAAATTTATTGTCGACTATTGTCACCAGTCACGTTTTTCCAACAGAGTGAGGATCTCACTTGATTATAATCTCTGCTGAGATTCGCTCATGTGCAATAGCATCTCTATGTCTGAATGGTAACATACAGGTAAGATGACTTAATGGACATGGAACATCTGACATATAAGCTGAAAGAGTATGTCTTCACAAAAAAATTGGTTGACGTCCAGGAAGAATATGTTTATTAAGAATCCTTATAAGAGACATATTATGCCAAATCCATTTTTTTCTACAATGTTAGAATCTCAAATGTCAACTGCAAACTTCAGCAAATGTACAAAACATGATATATAGTGTTTATGCTGTAATCCTGCCACTCTACACAGCTCATTGGGACATGCCCCCCAGATGTGTACACAACCTGACGTCAGCTTGAAGTGTCCAATTGGAACGAATACACCAACAGCAACAGCATGGAACCTGCCCCAAAACCCTCCCACCTGGCATATAATTCAAACTTTCCCAGGAGATAAGAAAAGAGAAGATACCTCCGGGCGGCTGTGGGTCAGTTGGTAGAGTGGGTTGCCCAATGACCGAGAGGTTGGTGGTTCGCGTCCCGGCTCTGGCTGTCCACATGTCAAAGTGTCCTTGGGCAAGACACTGAACCCTGACTTAGGCCCCCAGTAGGACTGACCTTTGACCTTAGAAACCTACTGGTGTATGAGTGTGTGTGAATGGGTGAATGAGAGGCTTATGTAAAACACTTTCAACCATGAAGGTGGAAAAGAACTATATAAATGCAGAACATTTACCATTTGAAACAATCCGTTGTTGTTTTTTCACCTGTGAAGGAAAATATCAACTGTTTTCCTTTCCAAAAGTGGTCCCAACCATAAAACCGTGGGAAGCTTTTATTTTTGCCGGCCAACAGCCACAGCAAAATGTATTAATTTATAGCACTGTAACGTACCATAACGCAGCAGTGATCCAAAATATTAATAAGCTTGTGAGAGCGGAACACCACAGAACGTTATATTAAGACTGAAAGCATGTGACTTCATAGCTCTGTGTACAGTAGCCTATGCTAGCCAACCAGTATCATACAGTAAACACATGTGGGGGCCAACCTGAAGACTTCGGTCTGCCCCACCCCCCGAAGCTTCCACTGAGCTGGCCAATCAGAGGACAGCGAGATTGGCCAGAAGTCAAAACCGAGCATTTCAGGCAGAGGCAGAAATTGGATTGGATTGGGACTTTTGTGAGTTATGAGATAACTATGGAATTTTTGAGCTAGAAATCATGCAAAGCTACTGTGTAGGTGCTGAAAACTCATATAATGGTTGTTAAAACTGAGTATAATAAGTCCCCTTTAACATATTCCGACACGACACAGGCTGTTCTTTTTTTTTTTTTTTTCATTTTTTCTCCTGTTTTCTTGTTCCTCATTAGAGGAAATGTGTTGTATTAAATGAAAATGTTTAATAAATGAAAAGTAGAAAAAAAAGTCGTTAGTTGCAGTGCTATTACAAATTGAGAAGTTGTACTTTTTTACTTTTACTTCAGTTAAGGAGTTGAGTCGGTACTTCTACTTTTCCTCCCTACATTTGTTCAGAAATATTTGTACTTTATACTCCTTACAATAGATGAATTGCTTCTGCAAACTAAACAAATGTGATAGTATGAAAAATAAGTGGCTTCAGAGGGGAAATCAGTGGAGGAGAGAAATTGTAATTTTTTTTATATCATAATTTTTACTTTTATCTCATGATTTCTCATCTCATCTCCCTTTTATCTCATATTTATGATTATAAATCTTCTTTAAATTCTCATAATTATGCCCTCCCCCTCATTTATGACTTAAAAAAATCTCATAATGATGACTTTTTTTTGTATTTCAAGTTCAACTTTTTTTTCCCAGTGCAACAGCAGCAGGACAGTAAGGGAGCGTTTGCATTGTGGTGAAAACAGGAAAGGCTTTGATGAGTTTCCCTTATCAGTGTTTGACTACAGCCATCCTGACTTCCTGCCTCACTGACCTCACAGGCGTATGTGGGCTGACTCCTCTGCCCTCACCTCACACCACAAACACACAGGCATGTGAACCCTGTGCTCTGGTAAAACACACATATATGAGTAGGTAATATATTTTTTCATCCTGGTTCAATGAGCAGGTCTTTCCTCGTGGACAGACTCATGCATCATCTTGGACAGAGGAAACCATTCCTTTGTGCAGAAACTTCACACATCCTGCCTCTGCTTTACATGTGACTTGTGCTCGGGGGCTCCTCGGTCTTGTTACGATAAAACTATCTCCAAGGTCTTTCATCCATTCATCCTTTGAGCTGTTTGAGTTGGATCTGTGTCACAACAAACACTGAAAAGGCCAGAGAAACTGAACTCACCTCTGAATGTGAGACTGAACTGAATCTGTATCACTAGTGAATCTATCAACACACCAGAGGTAGGAAGTAGAAACACTTTGTTACTCGACTTAAAGGTGTCATTCTGCTGAAAACCACCTTTCCACACTACTTTTGGACTCTGATGGGTCACCCCAAGTTACCAACACCCCTCCACTGGCTGTATGTCCCAAAACAACACAGAGAAACAAGTGACTCAGAAAAAGCCTGTCCACAATACGTCATGTGGACATTGGTGTCACCTACGTGGGGTTAAGCCCGTCCCCCATTACAGTGAATCTGAAATATCTACAAGAGAAGACGGCACCACAGTTACTGCACAAACTTGAAAAAAAAATGCGGCGCAAACTCGTTCATGTACTCTCTGTGGATATATAACATTGTTTTTTTTCCCTGCACATTTTCAAACAAAGCGATGGCACAAAACCTAGCTGGATGCTACTCATGCTGAGCAACAGGAGGGGGGGGCGTGTTCCTTCATGCATTCATTCTCTGAGCCAATCAAAGACGCCTCATTACAGTATCATGGACATGTATGTGGAAGCAGCGCTAAACTGTTGTTCGACCTCAAGTCATTTTTCTGCTCTCCAAAAACAGCTTGAAACAAAGTTCAATTCAATTCAATTCAATTTTATTTATAAAGCCCTAAATCACAACAAAGTCGTCTCAGAGGGCTTTAGAAAAACACAATCAACTACAGAAATACATGAACAGTCCCAGGCATCCCCTGTCCTTAGACCCTCCTTCTGTCCTTAGACCCTCCCCCTGTCCTTAGACCCTCCCCCTGTCCTTAGACCCTCCTTCTCGGCAAGAAAAAACTTCCAAACCCAGTGGGAAAAAGAAGAAATGTCGAGGAGAACCACATTGAAGGACAGATCCACTCCCATGGACGGACAGACTATAGATGAACGTCCATGTAAAAAGCAGGAAGGGGGGGCTGGTCCAGACAGGCAGGGGCGGTGGTTCGGGGTCACAGGTCAGCACAGGCGAGATACTGCAGATCCTGTCGTCCATGGCTCCCGTGCAGACACTGTCAAGAGAGCCACCACTCCCCCCAGGGGGGGAGGGGGGAAAGGGGACACCAGGTGACTAGTCATGAACAGACTTGGTATGAAAGATAGGTTATAAAAATGACAGAAACAGGTGTGAGGAAGAGAAAGAGAAGAAATAATAATAATAATAAATTTTATTTGTAGTGCACTTTACATCTGAAGCAGATCTCAAAGTGCTAAGAAAGAACTCAGTGTCTGTACTTCCCCCAGCATTCTAACTCCTAGGGCAGTCTAAACTGAACTGTGACTCATACATCACATAATTTTTAACTAACCTGACCATAGTCTTTCTCAAACAGGAATGTTTTAAGCTTAATTTTAAATGTAGAGACTGTGTCGGCATCTTTAATATTAAAGGGAAGATGATTCCATAAGACAGGGGCCTGATAACTAAAGGCTCTAGCTCCTACTGTACTTTTAGAAACCCTAGGAACTTTCAATAAACCTGCATTCTGAGAACGAAGGGTTCTATTGGGCTGGTACGGAACCAGATCATCTTTAAGATAAGAGGGGCCCATACCATTAATGGTTTTATATGTAAGGAGGAGGATTTTAAATTTAATTCTAGACTCAACTGGTAGCCAATGAAGGGTTTGGAGCACAGGGGTGATAGGGTTAGGGGTCAGGGGTCAGAGTTTGGAGCACAGGGGTGATAGGGTTAGGGGTCAGGGGTCAGGGTTTGGAGCACAGGGGTGATGTGTTCTCTTCTATTTGATCCTGTTAATAATCTTGCTGCTGCATTTTGAACCAGTTGAAGCTTTTTAGGGAATATTTAGGACATGCTACAAGTAAGGAGTTACAATAATCTAATCGTGATGTAACAAATGCATGAATTAATTTTTCTGCAGTCGTTTTAGACAGAATATTCCTAATTTTGGCTAATGTTGCGCAGGTGAAAGAAGGCTGTTCTGCAAGTTTGGTTAATGTGCATTTTGAATGAAAGATCTGGATCAAATAAAACTCCTAAATTTTTAACTGTGGCACTGGGTGTTACACTTAAGTTGTCCAGAGTAACTATGTGGTCAGTTAGGGAGTCTCTCACATTTTTAGGACCAATTATAACGACTTCAGTTTTTTCAGGGTTCAGTAAAAGATAATTGGCACTCATCCAAATTTTTATGTCTTGTACACATGTACTTAGTTTATCTATTTGTCTGGTCTGATCAGGTTTAATCGATAAATATAGCTGTGTGTCATCCGCATAACAATGAAAATTAATGCCATGGTTTGTAATGATGTTACCTAAAGGGAGCATATATAGTGTAAACAAAATAGGCCCAAGGACTGACCCTTGAGGAACGCCATAATTAACTCTGGAGGACTGCGATGATTGTTTGTTGATGTGAACAAATTGGTAGCGATCAGATAAATAAAGCAGCAGAGGGCTGCTCCTCTAATACCTATATCACATTCTAATCTGTGCACTAAGATACTGTGGTCAATGGTGTCAAAGGCTGCACTAAGGTCTAATAACACCAGGACCCATATTAATCCGATGTCAGCGGCTAATAATAAGTCATTAGTAACTTTAACTAACGCTGTTTCAGTGCTATGATGGGCACGAAAGCCAGACTGAAACTGTTCAAATAAACTATTATCCTGCAGGAATTGGCACAGCTGTTTAACTATTACTCGTTCTAAAACCTTTGACAGGAAGGACAAATTGGATATAGGCCTATAATTGGCTAAAATGTCAGGATCTAGGGTAGGCTTTTTCAGAATTGGTTTAATAACAGCATATTTAAATGACTGTGGCACATATCCAGTAATTAATGAAGTGTTAATTATATTTAGGACAGTGTTAATAATTAGGGGCAGAATCTCTTTAAAGAGTTTAGTTGTAATTGGATCTAAGAGGCAGGTGATGATTTGGAAGACATGATAATAGATATGACATCAGTTTGGTCTACAGTGGTGAAATTATTTAGTGTTACAGAGGGATTTATTAAAGGGCCTAGGTTTGAAACCGCTGCTTTTTCTGATCTAATATTTGGGAGAAATGTGTCTATTTTCTCTCTAATAGTTGATATTTTATTGTTAAAGAACTGCAGGAAATCATCAGGATGGAGCGTGGATGGAATAACTGGTTCCACGGAGGAACCAAAGCTATCCAGACACCATTGTGACCACAGCAATATTAATGAAATAAGTAGATTTTTTAGGTATCCTTTATTGGAATATTTATATTTCCTTTACATTTACCCATGGTACAATGCTGACACACGCTCCCTTAAACAAGCAACATGCAAATTAGAGAGGCAATAGCCCAACTCAGAACATTCTTTCAGTGCCTGGAAAAATAGCTTCCGAACATGCAAGCCGGCTCGGCGTGAAGCCAAAATGAAATATTCCTCATCCATAACAGAAGAAAATTAAAATAACCCTAGATTCCTGTTCAGTACTGTAGCTAGGCTAACAGTCACAGTTCTGAAGTACTGAACACCAAGGGACTTAGTCAGACTCCCCAGCAGCCGACACTGGACACATGACCAACATAATGCCTCTGCCTCCTGTGCACTGACTTGCACATTACATATTTTTACTATATTATTTTTATCTTATTCTATTTTGGTGCATGCTTATTATATATATATATATATATATATATATATATATATATATATATATATATATATATATATAGTTCTTTTTTTTCTCTTCTTTTATTGATATACTATTTATTGAATGTTGCAGCATTACACCGAGATAAATTCCTAGTTGTATACTACATGTGTACTATACGAACAATGGCAATAAAACACTTTCTGATTCTGACAGTTCAGTAGAACCCTGTATCCCACTCAGCTGTAAGAATTTCTTGCAAATTCTTGAACAATAAAATCTCAACTATAAATAGATAAACTACTTGTCATGACCTCTGCTCTGTTGACCTTTCCCCCAGTGCTCTCCACACTCACCTGGCCCCACACTGCGCAGCTGCAAGCCGTTCCTCATCTGTGGCTATAAAAGCAGTGAGGCTTGCAGTTGCCAGTGCGGGACCATTCTGTAATGTCACCTCCATAACCTGGACAGGTTCCCATCTCCTCAGTCACCATAACCCGGACATTCATCATCACCACGGACTCTGGCAGTCCTATGACCAGGTTTTGGTTTTGTCTCTATCTTGTCTTTTTGTTGCGTTTTTTTTTTTATTAAATCTGTTCAGCACTGTGCATCTGAGTCCTCACTCACCTCACCCGTTTCATGACAGAATGGTCCCGCCAACCATCAGTTGATGTCATATCTATTATCATGTCTTCCAAATCAGCCACCTGCCTCTTCGATCCATTTCCAACAAACTTAATTATTAGCACTGTCTTAAACATAAATAACACCTCATTAGTTGCTGCCTATGTGCCACAGTCTTTTACATATGCAGCTGACCCTTGAGGCACGCCATAACTAACTCTGTAGAACGCTAATGATTATTGGTTAATGTTGACAAATTGGTCGTGATTAGATAAATATGATTTAAACCAGCTCCTCTCATGCCTATGTGCCATTCTAATCTCTGCACGAAGATACTGTGGTTGTTGGTGTCAAAAGTTGCACTAAGGTCTAACAGAACCCAGGATTGAAACTAATCCACGAATCATTAGTGACTTTAACTAATGTAGTTTCAGTCTGTGAGGAGTTCGAAAGCCAGACTGGAAATGTTCTTATAAACAATTATCCTGCAGGTGCCGACACAGCTGTTTAACTATTACTCTTTCTAGAACTTTTCAGAGGAAGGGTAGATTAGATATAGGCCTAGAATTGTCTAGACTGTCAGGATCTAGGGTAGGGTTTTCAGGACTGGTTTAATAGATGGTAAATGTTCTTCACTTCTATAGTTGTTCCACCTTCATGGTTCAACGCTCTTTACATTAGCCTCACATCCACCCATTCACACACACTCATTCACCAGTAGGTTTCTAAGTTTCTGTCAGTCCTACTGGGAGACTAAGGGTTCAGTGTCTTTGCCCAAGGACACTAGGACATGTGGACAGCCAGAGCCAAGATGCAAACTACCGACCCTTCAGTCATTGGACGATACATTCTGAGCCACAGGCGCCCCTAAACAACAAAAATGTAACATCCAGTGCCACAGTTGAAGAGGATTTATTTGATCCAGATGTTTCATTTAAAGCGTACATTAACCAAACATGCACAACAGCTGTTTATCACATGTGCAATATAGCCAAAATTATGGCCAATATTCTGTCTAAAAATGATGCAAATGAATTCATGCATTTATTACTGTACATCTAGATTAGATTATTGAGACTCCTTACTTGTAGCGTGTCTAAAAATGCTTTAAAAAGCTTTCAATTGGTTCAAAATGCAACAGCAAGATTATTGACAGGATCAAACAGAAGAGAACACATCGCCCTGGTGCTCCAAACCCTTCACTGTTGAGTTTAGAATGAAAGTTAAAATCCTCCTCCTTACATATAAAACCATCAATGCAGGGGCGGAGCGTTTGATTCACTGTAGGGGGGGCGATGACCTGTAGTGGGCCCTTTATAGACTCCTTCAAAGTCAACGTCATTCAAACATAAGAGGAAGTTGCGTGCGCAGACTGGACTAAAAAAACTACATGGAAACGCTGTTGTTTATATAGATGACAGACCTACAGCAGAACTACAAATGTCTAGTTGTTGTTTTGTCAGAATCGTTACAAAGACAGAGTTAAACTGGATAGAATTCCATCTGGATCTGACCCATTCAAAAAAAAAAATCGACATCTATGGTTACAAAGATCCAGCGTGTGGACTGGGATGAGAGGACGATCAGGAATGTCCGTTTGTCTGTCCTTCCTATTCTAACCACAATCTGGACCTTGAATAAAACTGCAGCAGCAGCATGACCCAAACCTACAATGAAGTACAGACTGAAAATAAAATATCCATATCCAAATAGGTGGTATCCAAATATGTGATTAAACTGGTAAATTGAACCAGAGGAAGTGATACCAAAGACCGTATATATAAAGAGGTCTCACTCTGCTCCGCGCAGTCCTGTTTTCAGTGTCATGGCAGCTCCACAGCGCCCTCTATCGAGCGTGGAAACCAGTGCCAGCCAGTGTCTGCCACCAGCCTTTGAATAGCATAATTGGACAATCATAAAAAAGTTAAATCCATTCTTAATTCATCGATTGATTGATAAATAAGATTGGAATTAATAAAATAACTCATTGGCCTTACTTGTTTTCAAGTTTTTCAAATGAACATGTCAGGAAAGACAATTAATGGCAGCTTGTTCTTTTGTTTATATCCAGTTGGTCGACTCCTTATTACTAAGATCAAACCATCACACTACTTGATTTGAATAGTGTCAATTTAGCTGTTTCAATTAGAGTAATAAAATCGACTTATGATAGATTGATTGAGATTGATGATCATCAAAAGTTGACAATTATTAAAAGAATTATTTATAAAGAATGTATCAGATATAGCACGATAGAGGGCGCTGTGGTCGCGGCCATGTCACTGTAAACAGAGTGAGACCTCTTTAAATATACGCTCTTTGGTGATACTGCTAGTGAACCTGCTAACAGATTAGCCTGCTAGCTGTCTCTAGTTAAGACTATAATGACTCCAGCCTCTTCTGTTATTAACACCACCTCATGTGTAAACATGTTTTACACATGCACACACACATAACAGTCGTATGTGTCTAAACACTTTTAGGCGCAAAGTTTTTCATCAATGTACGTAGAAGGTTTGTTAATTAAGTACATATATGTCAGACTTATTGTATACTAGGAAACTTACCGACATCCTCTGTCCACTCTTTTATCAAGTAAGGATCCGGCAGGTGACGCTCACTTTTAAGTGCTAATTTATTACGTAGCATTCTAGATCTGGAAAAGACAGATATAGCATAGTCTGACAGTTTAATATCGAACTACGGACAGTCCTGGCTGCACGTGCATCCAAGCATCAATCAGTTAGTTTACAAACATGTCAGTTACGGTGTGCGTGAGGCAAGGTGCGTTCACGAACCGTGGGAATTTTAACTTGCCAGGGTACAGGTGGTGACTGTTACTTTGTAGCAAAAGTGAATCATGCGAGATTAACTTTACGAACTCAACACACTCAACAATCAAGGGCACATAAACAGTTACAGTTGTTCCATTTTTCCGATGCAATCAGGAAATAAGCATTTATAAATATAATATATATTTTTTAAAGAAATCAGATAGTTGTGGCTTAAATCCATGTGGGCCCCTGATCCATGTGGGCCCGGGGCAACCCCCCCCACCCCCCGTACGCTCCGCTAGTGCATCAATGGTATGGCACCCACTTAACTTAAACATTATCTGGTTCCGTACCAGCCCACTAGAACCCTTCATTCTCAGAATGCAGGTGTACTGGAAATACCTAGGGTGTGTAAAAGTACAGTAGGAGCTAGAGCCTTTAGTTACCATGGTTACTGTCTTATGGAATCAGCTTCCATTGAACATTAAGGAGGCCGACACAGTCTTTACATTTAAAATTAAGTTGAAAATGCTCCTGTTTGAGAAAGACTATGGTCAGGTTAGTTAAAAACAGGCTGATTAGTTAAAAATTGAAGCCATATAGTCTCAGTCTAAGCTGCCCTATGACCTCTTAGGGTCTCTCTCTCTGTCTCTCAGTGGCAGCTCTGTCAGGAGTATTCGCATAAGGAACCATAGACAACAGACTCACCTGTGTTCTGTGCTGACCTGTGACCACAAACCTCCTCCCCCACCCTCACCCATCTGATGAATGGACCTCCTCCCTTCCATCTATAGCACAGGTGTCAAACTCCAGTCCTCCAGGGCCGGTGTCCTGCATGTTTTAGATATTTCCCTCTTCCATTTGGTTCACTTTAACCCTTTAACTCCTGAGAACTACCAAAGTAACTGGTAACATGAGCAAAGTAAGACACAAATGGCAAGAAAAATAAAAAAAATTAAAAGAACCAAAATGTAGAAAAATAAACAAAATGAACAAAAACTAATAAATATTTACAAAATGACAAATAATGTGGAAAATTTGGGGGAAAAAATGACTAAAGAAGAAAACTAGCATTGACATTTGGTAAAAAATGGTGAAATAAAATATTTAAAAAAACACCTCTTCCTTTTTGGCACCTTTTCCATGCACAAAATGAAGTAAGTAGTTTGTGAATATTTAAACAAAATCATCCATTCAGAATGCATCAGCGCTGACACTTAAAGAGTTAATAATCAGCTCCTCATCAGACTGATAGTGATGCAATGGCCTCCAGGTGGAATGGAAGAGGGAAACATCTAAAACATACAGGACACCGGCCCTCCAGGACTGCAGTTTGACACCCCTGATCTTTTTGTCTGCATTTGTTCTCATTGTCTAACACCACAGAGAGGGAGTCAACATTGTTTTTTTAGTCTTGCAGCCAAATATTTTAATATTTAGTGCATGTGTGTGACCATCAGCGGTCCTCCCTGAAAGCTGAGCAGACATCCTTTATTAGAACTCTCTATTATAAGCCAGGGAGGGCAGTGCTACACCTCAGTGATGTGTGGGGGAAACAAAGACTGGACAGGACGAATGGGGAAAGAAATTAACAGGTGGTGCTATTGTAGTTAAAGATTGAAAGTTGGTGTGTTATTCCCAACTGCTAACTGTCCATCAATAAAAATTAATAAATCGAAAAAAGAGAAGAAAACCAAAACAGCACAAAAGAAAAAGAGATTTGATAAATAAATAATTAAACAAAAACGGTACTGAGCATCATAGTTGTGGATGACTTGATAGTGTAAAATAGAATGCAATAGAATAGAATAGAACAGACCAGAAGAGGACACCAGTGCAAGAAGAGAATGAGTTCAGGGTAGAAATTCTGGAGAGATTCTCAGCACATTCTGTCTGTCCTTCACTGAGGTTCTCCCCAAGCTTTCTCCTTTCCCACAGGGTTTTGGAGTTTTTCTTGCTGAGAAGGAGGAGATTCTTGGAACTGCATCTATTTCTGTGATTGTTTTCTCTGGTGAACTCTGTAAAGCCTCATGAGATTGACATGTTTGTGAATTGGGAATTTTGAAATTTCTTATCTATTTTTTTATGGGTTTTTATGTTGTATTTTGGAGTTTTTAGCTCATAGGCATTTTTAAAATGGCCAAATCTGTCATCCATCTTTGATAAAAAAAAAGTGTTCTCTTTTGATTTCTAAATTTTCTGCTATTATGAAACAACTTTAGATCTTTAATCACAAAGCAATTTACATCAAGGTGATAAAAAGAAAAGGCAAATAACATGGTAAATGTCTCTATATATTCCTGCACATATGTATTTTACCTCAGCTATAAGGAAAACGTTGAAAATGACCCTTGAAACTATTTGATTTTAATCTTGTAAAATGCACCCTGTTTTTATAGTTGTTCTTGCAACATGTGACATGTGTGTGAGGTTTAAGCACATATCACAAACACTGGTCCCACAGTTTAAATAATGGATTAACTTGAAAACCTTAAAACTTCCACCTGTCTCTGCAGGTTTGCAACCCGAGAGAGGAACGGTCTCCTTCTGTACAACGGCAGGTTCAATGAAAAACACGACTTCATTGCACTGGAGATCATCAACGAGCAAATTCAACTGACATTCTCTGGAGGTTAGTTTTATATTATATATGTGTGTGTGTGTGTGTGTGTGTGTGTGTGTGTCAGCTCAGTTATGAGCAGACATCACTGGTGTTAAATGTGCTTTATTTAAAGTAACTTTCACAAAGAGCCGACTAAACACCCGAGCATGTACTTTGTTTTGACAGAGCATGTGCTTCTGTGTAGGAAAATGGCTGTTACACGGCAAAAATATAAGTCTTAAAAAATAATTTTTCTCATTTCTAGTCCATATAATAAAACATAATCACCTAAAAGGGAACATTTCAGTTAGGATTCAGATTTTTATATATAACATATATATAATATATATATATATATTCCAACACTGAGCTAGGAGCTGCTTCTTAGTCAGTGAGGATGCATGTACCCTCTCTCACTCGGGTTACTCCCGTAGTAACACTCCATCAGTACCATGTTCTCTGCCCTGCTCCATGAATGTCTTGTTCCAGTAGCCAATTTAACATCAGGGTGTCCTGGTTCCTCAACCCCTAACGCGGACCTTGTTGTCCCGGGCGCCGTCCGAGCCGGTATGACTGTATTTATTGTATCGCTCATCGTGAGGTATAGGCACACCTGGGATTTGAACCGGCAACCTTCCGCACCAAAGTCAGCTATCCAGTCGCAAAGAACATGAGAAGCTTGAGAAATACCAAGGGCTGAAAGAGGAGTTAGAGAAAATGTGGAGTGTGAAGGCAACAGTGGTACCAGTAGTGATGGGGGCACTAGGGGCAGTGACCCCCAAGCTGGGACAATGTCTCCAGCAGATACCAGGAACAACATCAGAGATCTGTGTCCAAAAGAGAACATTGTTAGGAACAGCTAAGATCCTGCGCAGAACCCTCAGGCTCCCAGACCTCTGGTAGAGGACCCGAGTGTGAAGGAGACACTGTCCACGTGGGGCGAGGGGAACATTTAAAAAAATAAAAATAAATAAATAAATAAAAATAAATATATATATATATATATATATATATATATATATATATATATATATATTTCTATATATATCATGGGGGTCACGGGGGCCTAATCCAGCTACAATGGGCGAAGGTGTGATACACCCTGTATGACTGAACATGTGTCGACCAGAGGACCTCAGCCCTGCTTTGAATCAGCTGTTGGAGCAGGAGGACATGTAAAATATGCAGGACAGTGGATGCTGAGGACCAGGGTTGAAGACCTCTGATATAGACAAACAATCAGTCTCGCATTCACACCTATGAGTAATTTAGATTAACCAGTTACCCTTTCAGGGCATGTGTTTAGATGGAGGGAGGAAACTGGTGAACCTGGAGAAAACTCCACACAGAAAGGTCTGGTAACTCCACACAGAAAGGTCTGGTAACTCCACACAGAAAGGTCTGGTGCTACAATCAAACCAGGGTCATTTTTGCTGAGGCATGAGTGCTACCATGTCGCTTTGTAATTATGACTTTTTTTTTTCCTTTTACTTCAAGTGTAACTTTTTCTTGTTCCCATTTTTCCTAAATTTCCCGCCCATACCCCCTAAACTGAGTACTGTGATATGATCACATACATAGTAGTAAATAAGTATTATTTTGTCCAGGGCAAAAAAAATCAGTGGAGAGAAATTGTGACTTTTTGGTATCATAATTAAGACTTTTATTTCATGATTGTGTCTTTTTATCTCATAATTTAGACTTTGTCTCCTACCTTCGTTTCTGTATCTACATTTACATTTCTTATCTCATATTTCTGACTTTTTATCTTATCATTTTTACTTTTTATGTCACAATTTTGGCATTTTACCTTATAATTATAAAACTTTTTTTTTTAGAAATGAGAAAAATAAACGTGTTTTTTGCAGTGCATTCAGTGACTTTGCATGTTTTTTTTCTTCTTCCTTTTTTTTTGCAAGCGTAGTTAAGAAAAGCAGCTGCTTCCTCAGAGTAGAAACTGCCAGACTGATAATTGACAAACTTAATGTTGGTACAAACTAACTGTTCTGTGATAACCATAAAATACACACACAGGCGTACGTTCACACAAAAGTTGGAATTTTCAGAAGAGTAAAAAAGGAATGAATGAAAATTGTTAACAAATGCACACAGTTCAAATATGTCCATACATACATGCAGTGCCTGTGCAAACAAAAAGCCACCCATACTCACTGTGTCAACAGCTGGATGTTAGTTTCACTTTGTGACTCAGTCGACTTTCCCATGGTGCCTTACATGGACCCATCCAGTTCAGTGTGATTATCTGGTGTGAAGCCAGTTTGGGAACAGAGCCAAGTATTTGTGCCCTGTTTCAAATCTGAAATGTGACTAAATGTTGAGTGCATGACTCATCAATAAAACACTCTGAAATATGACACATTTGTAATGAGAAAGTGTGTGTCACTCAGATAATTAAGAATGACAGATAGATAGATAGATAGACAGATAGATAGATAGATAGATAGATAGATAGATAGATAGATAGATAGATAGATAGATAGATAGATAGATAGATAGATAGATAGATAGATAGATAGATAGATAGATAGACAGACAGACAGACAGACAGACAGACAGAATACTGAGCATAATTTGACTAGAAGTTGTAAAATTGCAACTTAAAAATATTAAATTAAAATAAAATACAATGATTATTTTAGACACTGACAAAAGGTGGAAGGTGTATAATCTGCACTATATAAATGCAAACTATTTCAATACAATATTAAATATTCATGTTTCAATGTTAAATTTACTCGGTACTTTCTAAATATGTTCATAATTTGATATATTTTTTACAGTATTGTTCTGTCAGTTTTTGTGCAATTATCCCTTACACAATATAGTAATACAACACAATGATGGTTCTACTTTTCAGTGCAGAGGAAAATAAAAAGACAATCAATAGAATCTAATAAACAGTGGAGAAATATTGAAAAAAAAATAGGGCTGAACTAATATGGGGTTGGACTAAAATTCCCCACTTAAATACACCAAAATACACTAAGTGTAAATAACTCTGGACAATATGATACAAAAAAACCCAAAAAAAACAAAGATACATGAAAAATATATTCAAATGTCTTCTAGAATATAGGAAAAAAAACAACAAAAAGCAATAAAACATCCAAAACATATGCATACATATGAATCTATATGCAATTATCATGTTTATTCAACACCTTCGAAACAAAACAACTGTTCCATTTAACTATTAAAAATGTTATCAGATTAATCATAACGATGGATTAATTTGCATTCATTTGTTAGTTTGGACTTTTTCAGGTTCCTACAAATAAGAGAGAAACATAAAGAATGGGATAAGCTGTGTGTTCTGCCATCGAAAACAGAGCATACTTTCATTTCAACTATATAATAATATCAGGTTATACAAGTAGACCTGGGCCAGAATCACTTCTATCTAATGATCAATAGGATCATTACAGATAAACAGTGGGGCATAAGGTACCAAGCAGTTAAAGTTGGAGGGAACCACTTTCAACATCAAGGTGGAACAACATGTTGTCTGAGTGCTGGAGGGGATGTGGCCTCCCATAGGACCACATATTCTGGGACTGTCCAAAACTAACAGAATATTGGAAAAAATATTCAAAAAGAAAGAAATAAATGCTTATCTATAGATCTACTATTGGAACCAATATACTTTCTGTTGGGCATAGTACCCCATGATTTCCCAGGGAATAACCACACAAGAATGTTAAGGACACTCCTATTAATTACAAACAAAGTCATTACAACTTCCTGGTTGAAGCCACGCCCCCCCACAATGAACTAATGGAGGCATGGAGTCTAAGACATGCATTATATGGAACAGATCACAGCAGTTTTACAGCTTAAACTACAATTATTCCTGAACTAATGAACATGTGTCATGTTGCATGTCCACTTTACATAATAGAATATATGTTTTCTTTTTCTTTTTCCTCCTTCTTTGTTTGTGTAAATGTGTCACTTGTTGGAACATGGAGGAGGTTGATAGCCTAGGATCTAGACTGTCCCCAGTGGCCGCAAACTGTATTTGCTACGGGGGCAGTCTAGAAAGTCTAGGCAAATTTGTGGGCGGGATAACCGCTGTCTGTCAAGTTTTCTCTTTACACAACGCCACGCTATTGGATGGGTAACCAGTCAGAGCCAACCAATCAGAGCCATGAACATAGATTTCGTAGACAGCGTCACCGGAAGAACACACCAGAATGTAGTCTCAAAACGAGTGCAGCAGCTTAGCTAGCTAGTCGGCGTTTGGCTACCAGGCTAGTAGTAGGATTGTAGCACAGAGTTAAGTATTTGGTGAGTGTAGAACGGTAGAAAACAGAATGGATGAAGAATATGTAGATTTCTGGCGTGATTTCTAATTCATCTCAGATATTCGACAAACCGAAGAAAACAACACCAAGTATTGCAGAGAGGCTAACGCAGCTTGGAGTACAACATTACGTGTCGTATTTGTGTCGTCATGAGGCAGGGCGGGCTCCAATCCCGCCCCTCGCGATTTGATTGGTCCGACCCAGTTGGGATTTTCAGATCCTAGGCTGTCTAGTCTGTCTCCCCGTAGCAAATACCATTTGCGGCCACTGGGGACAGACTAGATCCTAGGCTAGGAGGTTGAGGTATTACAAGGTATCAAGGTAATGAACCGAAAGGATCTAAATGATGTCAATTTATTTTTGAATTACTCAACCTTGAGGACAGTTGTGTGTATTTAAACCGATAAATAGACAGATAGATCTGACATTCACCTTTTTTTCTGTTTGCTTGTGAAGTGAGAATTTGGATGCACTGTATGACTGCAACTAAAAATAAAAAGACGTTAAAAAAATAAAATAAAAATAAAAAGGTAATGATACGAAGTGCAAAATTTGTACCATTTAATGTTTCTACATTTTATGTACACATGTGTTCAGTGAGTTTTCCGGTCATTTCCTTAAATATACCTCACTCTATGGCTCTCACATGCATGCAATAGAAAACTGGCCCAGTCTCTTTAGAGTCTCATACAAAGAAACACACATGACTTGTTAGTGTTGCAGAAGTGTTTACTGATTTCAGAGCAGTAGATTCCAGGCTGACTCTGCCTTTGACAAACACAGTAAAGCCTTTGTAAATCTCATACCATTGTGCTCTACAATCTGCTCAGTGAGAGACATTGATACGGCAGAATGACACTGGCTTTCCCAGCAGTTGATTTATTGTGTGTGTGTGTGTGTGTGTGTGTTTATCTGCATGCATTTGGTCACAGAACTTAGCTTTAAAGGAAGCTTATGAACAGTCCACTCTTATTTATCACATTAACACTTCACTGAGACCTGAGGTCAATAAAAAAAATACATATGCTTCTTTTATTTCCATTTTTGTAGCATCGTTGCACAGTTTATTCATTGCACTGCAAATACATAAATATTACCAAGTGTATTTTGTGTCATTTCTAGTTCAAATATCACCTCAGACAGATTTAAGATATATCAGATTTGATTTGATTTGATTTGAATGAGGGGGCGGCACGGTGGTGCAGTGGTTAGCACGGTGGTGCAGTGGTTAGCACGGTGGTGCAGTGGTTAGCACGGTGGTGCAGTGGTTAGCACGGTGGTGCAGTGGTTAGCACGGTGGTGCAGTAGTTAGCACGGCGGTGCAGTGGTTAGCACGGTGGTGCAGTGGTTAGCACTCGTGCCTCACAGCAAGAAGGACCCTGGTTCGAATCCCGTACCAGACCTTTCTGTGTGGAGTTTGCATGTCCTCCCCGTGTCCGCGTGGGTTTTCGCCGGGCACTCCGGTTTCCTCCCACCATCCAAACACATGCACTGATAGGTTAATTGGTTAATCTAAAATTGTCCATAGGTGTGAATGTGAGAGTGATTGTTTGTCTATATATGTTCAGCCCTGAGATGAACTGGAGACTCATACAGGGTGTACCCCGCCTTCACCCATTGTAGCTGGATTAGGCCCCCAGTGACCCCTGTGACCCTAGTGAGGATAAAGCGGGTTCAGATGATGAATGAATGAATGAATGAATGATTTGAATGATTTATTTCGAACATGTGCAAAGTGCAACAATAATCTATACAATAATAATAATAATAATAATAATAATAATAACAACAATAATAATAATAATAACAACAATAATAATAATAATAATAATAATAATAATAATAACAACAACAACAATAATAATAATAATAATAATAATAATAATAATAATAATAATAATAATAATAATAATAATAATAATAATGACATGTCAGATATAAGAACTGATTTTTAAATTATAGTTCTGGACAATCTGATTTCCAGAAATCATCCCATGATCATTTTGACTAGTTAACTTGACGTTTTTTTGTGTTTTTTTTTTTTGCTTAATTCAGCCAATGGAACAGAGTTGGGAACCAATTTAGTATAATTAGTTTGTTACTGCACCTAAGCAGGTTTTTTTTAGGTATCTGTACTTTACTGGAGTATTTATTTACTTTTAGTTTCCTCACTACATTTCCTAATAAATATCTGTACTTTTATTCCTTACATTCTCAGAATAGACTCATTACTTTTTCAAACTAAACAGACCTGACGGTATGAAAAATCAGTGGAGAGAAATTGTGATTTATTTCATGATTGTGACTTTTTATCTTAGAATTTAGACTCATAATTATGTATTATTTTTTTTTTTTTACTTTTTATTTCACAATTTTGACTTTTTAGCTCATAATTATGAAAATTTTTATTGACTAAGGTTGTCATAATTCATGCATGAAAGGGTTAAGTGTGAGATATTTGGACTAGAAATTAGAAAAATACATTTTGTGAGATTTCTATTCTTTTTTACTGTGTACACATTTTACAGTCTTTAACTTAACGGCTCAATATTTACAAGTCATGCATAAGAAGTGGCGCAACATGCTGCTATTTTATTTGTATTTATTTTAGTGTATTTTATTTGGGTTTCATTTACTCAAACCTTTTACTGTAAGTATTTATTGTATTAATTGTTTTAATTATTTATATTAAGGGCTGTCAAATTACTAAAATATTTATTCAGATTAACCACAGGGTTGCTTTTGATTAATTTTGATAAATCATGATAAAAACAATTGTGGTCAAATGTTTTACAAAAAACGTGTAGGAGGAGTCAACATTATTTGAGATAAATGCATATTTTAGTCTTGCAGCCAAAAAATGTGATAAAATATCGAACATATTTACATCAATATGGATATATGTGCAAATAAGATGTTTATCCAACGTTTCAACAAAACAACTGTCAACAACTGTTCCACTTAACTGCATTATAATTTTATTTCACATTAATTATGACATAATCTGCATGAGTGTGTTCATTTTGACAACCTCACTTATATTATGTTTTTTTGGTTGATGCTTTTTAGAATCCATTCTGTGTTATTTCATGCTGGACGACTTGACATTTCATTCTGTGACAGCATCTGTGATGTTTTGACTGAATGACAGAAGGGCTGGGCGATATGGTCTAAAAATAAAATCTCATATTTTTTCACAATTTAAAAAAAAATTAGATTCACGATTTTTTCAAAATTTTTTCCCCTGGTGTAGTAAATGAAGCTAGAGCGAGGCTAGTTATATTAGAATGAGTACAAGAAATGACACTAAAGCTAGGCTAGTTATTTTAGCTCTAGTACAGGAAACGAAGCTAAAGCTAGGCTAGTTATATTAGGTCTAGTACAGGAAACGAAGCTAAAGCTAGGCTAGTTATATTAGCTCTTGTACAGGAAACGAAGCTAAAGGTAGGCTAGTTATATTAGGTCTAGTACAGGAAACAAAGCTAAAGCTAGGCTAGTTATTTTAGCTCTAGTACAGGAAACAAAGCTAAAGCTAGGCTAGTTATTTTAGCTCTAGTACAGGAAACAAAGCTAAAGCTAGGCTAGTTATTTTAGCTCTAGTACAGGAAACAAAGCTAAAGCTAGGCTAGTTATTTTAGCTCTAGTACAGGAAACGAAGCTAAAGCTAGGCTAGTTATATTAGCTCTAGTACAGGAAACTAAGCTAAAGCTAGGCTAGTTATATTAGCTCTAGTACAGGAAACGAAGATAAGCTAGGCTAGTTATATTAGCTCTTGTACAGGAAACGAAGCTAAAGCTAGGCTAGTTATATCAGTAATATTAAATGTAAAGCGTTATATAAGCGCAGTCCATTTACCATTTATATTAGTAATATTAGGATGTAAAGTTCTGAGGGAAACACTTTAGTCACTGACAGAAATTACAAGGAAACATAACCTGGGTGCTATAGCTATGAACTATGGTGGACTGGAGCTGGGTATCGGATCCTGAGCGCTGACATGAACCCTTAGCTTGTGTCGTCACGCCGCGTCGCACTGCTTTGTTCAGTCATGACGGTTGACAGAAGTAAAAGAAAACAGTTGCTGTCTTTGGGCTATTTTATAAGTTATAAGTTTATAGGTTAAGTTATTTATTTAATTCAGTTTTGTTTTGCAAGACGGTCCTCTTTAGCTGCCCTTAAATTAATCAATAAAATCAATAAATGACCCAGGCCTACATGATAATAAATGTGTTTTTCTTTCTCTTTCCTCCCATACCCATTACCTTCATCCTTTTTCTCCTCTTCCTCCCAACCTTTCCTTCCTTTGACATCCAGGTGAGACAAAGACCACCGTGTCCCCGTATGTCCCTGGTGGGGTCAGCGATGGCCAGTGGCACTCAGTCCAGATGCATTACTACAACAAGGTAAGAAACACATGACAGCTGTAAGTGACCATACTGAGCTATGATAGTACTGAGGTCATGATAGTAAAGTCAGTCAGTAAAATGTATTTATGAAGTGATTTTCACAAATAAAAATCACAAAGTCCTGTACATCAAATGGGTTCAATAAAACAACAGAAATATTTTAGAAAATAAATTAAAAAAGTATAAATTCATCAACCTAAAGCTTTCCTAAATAAATAAAAATGTCTTGAGCTGCTTTTTAAAAGAGTCCACAGAGTCGACCACACAGATGGACAGGGGGCGGAACTTTCCAGGGTCTGGGGGCGGGGCTACAGCCTGAAAGGACAGGTCTGCCTGAGTTTTAAAACGAGTCCTTGGGACCATCAGGAAGCTCTGGTCTGAAGACCTATAGGTACAGCCAGAGCAGTAGCAGCACAATAATTACTCTGCCAAGGAACGCCGGAGCTATGTTTTTGTCAGCATTTGTTTGTTTGCCTGTCTGTTTGTTTGTTTGTTGGCAAGGTAACTCAAAAGGTTATGGAAAGATTTGGCTAAAATTTTCAGGAAATGTGGACACTGGCACAAGGAACAAATGATACAGTTTTGGTGGTGATCGGTGGGGGGATACGGATGGGGGTGTGATTCGTAGTAAGATAACTCAAAAACTTATGAAAGAAGAGATACGATATTCCTTTATTACTCCCACTTGGGGACATTCCAGATTTACAACAGCAAGATTAAAAGTACAACACAAGACTAATTACTGCTATAAATAAATAGATAATTCTATATACAATATACAACTTTAATTTTTTAAAATACATAAATAAATATAAATATACACACAATATACCAATAATATAAACTATTGCACTGTTATTGGATGGTTTATTGGGAACAGTTTCTGTTGTGGATTCTTTCAGCTGCAGGAAGGAAGGACACCGCCCACTAACCCATGGTAACCCGTACCCGCACAGACCCATTAACATTCTACCCGTTACCCACCCATGCCCGTGAAAAATCACACAAATCGGAAGTATTCTCAGCGAGAATACTAAAGCTCAATCCCATTTCTATTTTTTACCCCTACCCCAATCCCTTGCCCCTTACCCCTTCAAACGGAGTTATAAGGGGTAGGGCTTGAAAAGCAACCCCTATGAATTGGGACACCCCTTCAGCCCTCACCTATGTCATCAGTTTGCTCTGCCAGTTGTTAACCAGAAGTAAACAAACATGTCTGCTGTTAGCGTCGCACTCTCCTGGGATGTGTGGATATTTTTACTAATATCTACAATTCCTTTATTCCTTCCATGCATCGAATTATTACTCCACATTTATGTGAATAGCATTATTTGTTTTTGTTTTGTTATTTTCATGTCCATTTTACGGAGAAAATGACCCTTACACATTGCTACAATGTCAAACATTATACAACAGTTATCACAACTTAAAAACAATTACAGTGAAAATCCTTATATTTATGTACTTCTTTTGTAGATGTCGCCATTTTTAAAAGGATTCACATTGTATTCTGGGAAATTCCTCATACCCCTCCGTTTGGAGTCTGCCTCTGGAAAATCTCTGTTTGAAGGGGTATAAAGCCCTCCCCCTTCTCCCATCCCCCTACCCTTCTGCCTTAACATGAATTGGGACAGCCCGACCCCTACCCATGGATGTGCAAGACAGAGGGGAAGGGGTAAGGGGTAGGGCGAAGGGTTGAGATAGGATTTAGCCTTAGACTGGCCTTTTATTATCAGCTGTTTTCTGCAACGGGTTGTCCCATCCTGGGGTCCTTCAGCTCCCACTCTGTGTTAATGTAATGCATGGTCACACATAGATACTCTAATTTGACAGTACCACTGCAGTCAAACATTTGTTATGTTAACTCAGGAGCCATGCTTTCCCTTGTTTCCTCAGTGAACGTCTTAAGCCTGTGAGAGGCACTGGTTGGATCTACTGATGTTTATTAAACCCTAAGCAAACTCAATATCTGAAGCCATTAAGTGTTTTAAAACCTCAACTGACAAAAGTCACTACAAGCTGCGCTATTTTCTTCTTGTCCTCGTGCCATGGTTGTTTGTAACTTTGGGGGAAAAATGTTCAGTTGTTGAGCTGGATGATGAGGCACTGGTACCTGTGGCACTGGTACATGTGGCACTGGTACCGGTGGCACTGGTACCGGTGGCATTGGTACCTGTGGCACTGGTACCTGTGGAACTGGTACATGTGGCACTGGTACATGTGGAACTGGTACATGTGCCAATTTTTATTCATGTGTTGCTAATGTGGACTGTTCTAGGATGTTCTGGGTTAATGTTGGCTGTTCTAGGATGTTCTAGGATGTTCTGGGATGTTCTAGGATGTTCTAGGATGTTCTAGAATGTTCTAGGATGTTCTAGGATGTTCTGGGTTAATGTTGGCTGTTCTAGGATGTTCTAGGATGTTCTAGGATGTTCTGGGATGTTCTAGGATGTTCTAGGATGTTCTGGGATGTTCTGGGATGTTCTGGGATGTTCTAGGATGTTCTGGGATGTTCTAGGATGTTCTAGGATGTTCTAGAATGTTCTAGGATGTTCTGGGATGTTCTGGGATGTTCTGGGGGTACCTGTTAAAAATACAGTTGCAGAATTTCGCACCATCTGAAGTCTGTTTGAAGTCATGTTATTGAAAGAGTTGAAGAATGACAGTAATCAATGTAAAATGAAATGAAGGATTATTTCCAGATCGTGTTTTGACAACATTATCTTTATTTTAGAGATAATTCTCACACGATAAAAACAGTTTTTGGTCGGTTTTTAATTATAATTAATCTGTGTTAAGCTTAAGTATGTTTGGATCTTTTCATGAGTGTGTCTACTATTAAATGTGATTATTTTAAAGACAGCTGACCTTGAATACTGATTGGGAGGATTATCTTAATAGTGCAGATTCCAACGCTGACACAACCTCCTGTTTGAATGATGGTCTAGCTTTTCTCAGTCAGGCACATAGGAGCCCTTCAGGGTTCAAAAGTTCATACCAAACAGCCATAGTTTCCACGTGGAAGGTATGCAGAGGAGTGTGTTGCCTACATAAGGAAAGAGTGGCTTCCTTCATGACATTTTTAAAGATGCTTTAGTTGATTTAATTCACAACACTTTAGTCAAGTTCCCACGGTATTCATCTTGCACCCTTACCAAATCTAATCTCAGGAAAGAGAGACAGCAGTTATTTCACAAGCTAGCTCGTATATCCACTTTAGTTGTAATACTATATTAAACAGGCTTACATTGGAGTTGATGGCAGGTGTTATTTTCCGACAAACTTCCAGAGCCTGAGGACGTTATTCATATACGGACAGAGTAGAAATAAGATAACACTGGCTTTTTCACAATGGACATGATTTATTTTTGTTTGTCTTCTTCATGTAATGGACATGTTAAAAAAAAAAAGCAGAGGAGAACTTTCATTTCAGTTCCAGGAGAATAGAATATGAAGATGACATTTCCTGTGTTTTGCAACTGCACATAAATGTTCTTCACTTCTATAGTTGTTCCACCTTCATGGTTCAAAGCTCTTTACATTAGCTTCACATTCACCCATTCACACACACTCATACACCAGTAGGTTTATAAGGTTAAAGGTCAGTCCTACTGGGACACTAAACGTTCAGTGTCTTTGTACAAGGACACTTGGACATGTGGACACTTGGACATGTGGTGACCCACTCTACAGCTGCCCACATGACTAGTATTACCAAATTAACCAAATTAACCAAATTACTATTTCTACATTATCTTCAATATGTTTCTTGGATGTTAGTGTTTCTCACACATTGACTACACTGGTCTACAACTAAAATGCTTCCAGAATAAAACTAATGAAATGTCCCCACATGATGAAGAAAACTCCAGTCTTAAATGCTGGTTGGCTCAATTTTCCAAGATAAGTATGGGGTCAATATATGAAATTGAAACAAACAACAACAAGAGAATAGATATTCCCCAAAGGAATATTGGTATTAGATCTACCAGATCTACTTCTACACTGTCTGCACATTTGGACACATTCACTTTACAGTTTCTTTCTAGTGGAATATTGTATACATGTACATAAACCTTCATATATGTATAATAACTCTTCTCTTCTCATTTGCCGAGGCAGTGAATGAGTTAAGGATTGGCTTATTCAGGGGTACATGGCTTCCAATGACATAAATCTAGTTGTCACTTTTTTCCACATATATTGTATTTTCAGGAAGATCTTAAAGTGACTGCTTTGTTATTCCATCTTTATCTAATTTGCCTTCAATTCTGCTCATAACATTGTGTGGTTATTAAATATTAGTAGAAATTACAAAATGATTTTTAAGAATCTGTAGGTGCCAGATTTGACATTTATTCTTAGTTTAGTTCAGTCATCATTCAATTCAATTTTATTTATAAAGCCCTAAATCACAACAAAGTCGTCTCAGAGGGCTTTACAAAAACACAATCAACTACAGAGATATATGAAAAGTCCCAAGCATCCCCTGTCCTTAGACCCTCCCCCTGTCCTTAGACCCTCCTTCTGTCCTTAGACCCTCCCCCTGTCCTTAGACCCTCCCCCTGTCCTTAGACCCTCCTTCTCGGCAAGAAAAAACTTCCAAACCCAGTGGGAAAAAGAAGAAATGTTGAGGAGAACCACATTGAAGGACAGATCCACTCCCATGGACGGACAGACTATAGATGAACGTCCATGTATAAATGCAGGAGGGGGGGCTGGTCCAGACAGGCAGGGGCGGTGGTCCGGGGTCACAGGTCAGCACAGGCGAGATACTCCAGATCCTGTCGTCCATGGCTCCCGTGCAGACACTGTCAGGAGAGCCACCACTCCCCCCAGGGGGGGAGGGGGGAAAGGGGACACCAGGTGACTAGTCATGAACAGACTTGGTATGAAAGATAGGTTATAAAAATGACAGAAACAGGTGTGAGGAAGAGAAAGAGAAGAAAGAAGTCAGTGTCTGTACTTCCCCCAGCATTCTAACTCCTAGGGCAGCCTAGACTGAACTGTGACTCATACATCATGTATCCATGATGTATGAGTCACATCATTTTTAACTAACCTGACCATAGTCTTTCTCAAACAGGAATGTTTTAAGCCTAATTTTAAATGTAGAGACTGTTTCGGCGTTTTTAATATTAAAGGGAAGATGATTCCATAAGACAGTAACCATGGTAACTAAAGGCTCTAGCTCCTACTGTACTTTTAGAAACCTTAGGAACTTTCAATAAACCTGCATTCTGAGAACGAAGGGTTCTATTGGGTTGGTACGGAACCAGATCATCTTTAAGATAAGAGGGGCCCATACCATTAACCCCTGACCTCTGACCCCTAACCCTAACCCATACCATTAATGGTTTTATATGTAAGGAGGAGGATTTTAAATTTAATTCTAGACTCAACTGGTAGCTATCATGATGTCCACTGTCATATTTACACATTTCTATTGACCTAGTAGCCTCCTAGCTTGTCAAAGCTAATATGCTAAGTCCTCTGCATGCTCTCTTTACTGTCTTTACCTTTTTTTTTTTTTTTTTTTTTACATCTGACTCTACCTCCTTTGTAACTGAGGCTGAAGGCTGTCGCTTCCTCGCTTTAACCCAAGACATCCAGTGTCAAATTTCAGAAGCACCTATGTTTTAGAACTTGTTAAAGGGAACACCGCGTTGTAATACTTGTCTTCTCACATTTCCTAGTTTGTTCACCTCTTGCTTGTACTATAGAGGACATAACTAACTCGGTAGCCTTGACAGGGAAGCATTCATCTGAGTTGATGAATCAGGCTACCATACAGTTTCATGTTAGCTGCAGGGTACCTATTGTTTGGTGTCTATGTATGTATTTAGGCTGCATGTCCCCCTCCTCAAAAGCCTTGGCTCTAAACACCATAATAATGTTGGAGACAATGGCTTAAGCCTTGTAATACTTTGGTAGTTTCACCACAAGACCCTTGACTATCACAGCTATTATTTGCAGGGTGCATGTTTGTGCTGAAGAGAGTCTTTGTGTGTGTGTGTGTGTGTGTGTGTGTGTGTGTGTGTGTGTGTGTGTGTGTGTGTGTGCGTGTGTGTGTGTGTGTGTGTGTGTTTGAGTGTGTTTGTATCACTATAGAAACAAGAGATTAATTTCCAGATCTAAGCCCATATTTGTTTGATTTGTTCATTTCTGTTCAGTGGTGTTTGCTTGTATTTATTTTTTTTTTAGCGTATGCTTCTTCGCTGTTGGGGCACGTAAGCACACGTACGATAAAACACACAAGTTGCAGCTCATTAATCAAAAAACGACATCTTGATACTTCAACACAGGAAAAAAAATCCAATTCTTACCATGTGTATTTTCCTACCTTTTCAGTGAGATATGAGAACATATTTAAAGACAATAGATATTTTCTTTTTTCACAAAATCTTACCAAGATTATTTTCCTTTTTTTTCTTTGCTTGAATTAAATAAAAATAAATGAGTAAATAAATCTTAAAATAAGTAAAAAAAAAAAAAAAAAAAAAAATTAATTAAATAATGTGACGTTGTGATTTGTGGCTTGAATTGAATTATTTTCTTTAAATTAAGCTGTCACCCCATATTCCAAACACAGTCTGACTGTCAGACTGTCCAGGGTTTCCTCCAATGTGCTATAAACCTGGCAGCCACTAGACCTTAAAGGCCTGGCCTAAAGGCATCACTTAAAAAGTAAAAAAAAAAAAAAAAGAAATGATATACACGTTAAAACTAAGTGACACTCGAGACACTGTTTAGAAGTTCCAACTGTTGAACTGTGCTGATTTGTCAGCAGGAGCACTTGTGAAGTTAAAGGAAATATGGGTAGGTAGCGGGACAGGAAGTGACAAAATAAAAGCAGATTCATAGGTGAAATCATGGATCCGTAGTTGATCAACAGCTGGTTTGTTTTATTTTGAAGGAGCTTTATATCCGACCACAAATGTCACTCACCAGCATTGACGGTGTGTGTTTTAGCCAAAAATAAAGCCAGGGACGTGGGTTTGTAAAGTGGAACATACATTGTTTTGTTTTTCAAAACGTCACTAAATGTGATGAACTGAAAAACATAGTGAAAAAATATATATGTGACTCACCACCAGTAAACCAGGCATAAGTGTGTGTAAATCCAAACAGAGTTATGTGTGTATCTTGGTAGAGTGGAAACTAAGGTTTAAGATGGTGAAAAAATGATGTTTCTATCACAAGTAGAACCAAAGTTATGGTCATTTTAATATCCACATTTGGACATATTTTACAATTTGCATATTTTTAGATATTGTCCGTTAAAGTTTTGGACTGTTTTGGGGTAGGAAGTCCTTAGCAACGCATAATAATTTGTATCCGATTGACACAAATTGTTGACAGATGTTAAAGGACACTCTGATGGACATGTCACAGAAGTTTTATATATTATAATAATAGGACAGAAGTGTGACGTATTATAATCATTTGGCTTACACCATTGGACAGAACATTCAATATAAGCTTTTACCTCGTACCAAACACTTGGGTGTTTACCCACGGAACGGAGATCGTTTTGTTCGGCGAAAAGAGGTGGAAGTCGTCTTTGTCTTTGCTCAGCAATACCTGAACTTTTGTCGCCGCTTAAATAATTGACTCAATAAACACCTTTATTGATTGGATTTCAATGTAATGACCACAGGAAGTGAACATAGAGGTGTTAAGGTACCGTTTTTTGATAAGGTGTAAACACTAATAACAAATCACCTTCCAGCCTAAATTTGGCTGTAGCTCTGAACGGCTCAGCGCCACTTATGCCTGGTTTGGTGGTGGTGGGTCACATATGATATAGTGGAGGATGAAGATTATCATCCATCAGGAGCTTAGTGGAGGTTGCACTCTCTTTTCTAGTTTTAACTGTGAAAGAAATGAGAAAAATACACTTGGTAATAGTTATATTTTTCCAGTGCATCCTTATATTGCACTAGTATTTGTTTTAGTGCTGTGTAGAGCTGGCGGTGGGAGTTTTTTTCAGCCGTTACTTGTAAAGCCAGTGACACATTCCACTAAATTAGCCCAAGGTCGCCTGTAGCACCGACACAAGGTCATCTTTTCTTCATGTGTTGAATGATCACAAGTCAGACTGACTGATGGTAATTTAATCCCACATGAGTTGCTGGAGGGATTTGGGGAAATGTATATGGTAGAAAGCAGTAATGTTCTCACAATAGAGTCGATGTGTTGACAAGTGAATGTGTGGACGAGAAAGAAAGTGCATATGTTAGCTATGCGTCAGTGGCTCAGACATTTGCTAATCATGTCAGCATAGCCTAAGGAGACTCACGCCAGATTCTCCAGCTCTGGCGTTTGATGTGTCTGTGTGATATGCCAACATTAAAGCTATTTTCTCTCTTCTTCTTCTCTAATCCACATTAATTTTGTGTCGACACACACACAGATATTAGCGTGTGTCTGTACATATCTGGTCTTTCTGGATTATTTTAATTTTAATTTTAATTTTTTTTTCTTCACTTAATGTGAGATACAGCAACAAAAACATCGATTTTTCATGCACTGGTCCCTGCCAGGTTTTTAAATAATCCAAATAAACCAAGGTTGAAATATTCTGTATTATCATTACATAGGGCCTGAGCATTTATTCTCATTTTGAACAAGTGTAGAAAAGCATTAAATGTTCTTATGTACAGTAAATGTTAGCAACACTGCAGTAGAAACATCTGCACCTGTGTAGCACATACGTACACCACACCTTCCAGTGCAGCACTAGTATTATTCTGAAGATATTTATGGAGGAATTTGTTAATAAGTCAGTCTTGGCCTGATTTATGTGATATTTTATTCTAAAACTAAAGTATTTTTTAGAGTATGAGCAGGATATTTTGAATGAAAGCAGATACCCTGAAACTGCTCAGTAATTTTATTTTCATCTTGTGTGTGTGAACAAAATGAAAAAAAAAAGAATATTGTGATTGGCTTTAATCCCATAACCATAATAACTCAACCACAAAAACTTAATAAACCACAAACATAGCAGCAATTTTCATCTTTTAACATAATAATCCCAGGAATGTAAAAAGTTTACCACAAATATAATATTTATTACATTTGTTATGTTTGTGGGACAATAAAAATCATTACATTACAAAATTGTATTTTTAATAAATTTCCACAAATGTACCTTTGTGGTAAATTAGGTATTATGTTTGTAGGTAGGCACCTACTACTATATTATTACATTTGTGGGATTACTATGTTAAAAGCTGCAAATGTTTAAGTTCGCAGTGTATTACATGTGTCGGGGTAAACAATAATAAAGTCATTTGAAGAATAATTTTTCATTTTGTTTACACACAAAATGAAAATAAAATTAGAGAAGGATTTCAGGATATCTGCTTTTATTGCTGAGGAAATCAAAGTATACTGTCTATAGTCTTGAATTTATTTATTTTTTTGCCAAGTATAAAAGTATAAATCAGGCCAGATTTTGGAGTGTAACAATTTTTATTTTACCATCCCATAAATATAATAATGACTCCATTTGTGGGAAATTAGGTGTTACATTATAGTGAGTGAATATTATTGTGCTTGTGGTAAAGTTATTACATTTGTGTAATTATTACATTAAAAGCAGCAGTTTTTTATTGTGCTTGTGGGTCATTACATCATGTATATATATATATATACTGTATATATATATATATATATATATGCAAAATAACACCTTTAATGACATGATGCCTAATTTGTCTTATTAAACTTACACATTTCAAACACTTATAATACATTACTTTTTCATACTTGTGTTTGTCATAAACTGAGTTTCATGGTGAAATCTTATCATTTTAAAATTTGACCCCATTCACCTGCAGTGTCTCACCTTAAAAAGGCTTTTCATTCTATATTATTTCCATAGGGTTTTTAAAGGGTCCCACTTGTTCTTGTTCAACGGTCTTAACGGCACCCTCACACAATACACACACGCACAGACGGTGATTTATTAGGTCAGATGATGAGGCAGTTGGGGTTGTGTACGGCTGTCGGGGTGTCCCCTTTTAGAGCCACCGCCGCTCTCTTCAGACCAAGCAGGGAGTCTTAAAGCAGAGGTCAGGGGTCGGCGGGGGGGAGTTGGCATGGCAACAGCCGTGGACTTGCTATTGTTGCAGTGATCTGGGTCGGTTGAAAACTATGTGTGTATGTCTGCAATGTGGGGGGGTGAAGTGTGTATGCATACACGTTTGTAACGACCATTAGAGATGATACAAAGAAGTCAAGAAATAGTCTAGGACTGTTACCTGTGTCAGAAACACACACTATCTATAAATGGAATGGTTGGAGCAGCAGGAGGTTTTGGCTTCGTTTCTAATGTTGACTCACCACAGGAAATGCATGTGTTGTTACAGGAAGTGATGCTATTCAGCTACACATAATGGAGGATGTTACTAGTATCATGATTAGGCTGCACAAGATTCAAACTTCAACAGGTTTATTGACACATACACAGTAAAACACACACGCACGCGCACTCACACACACACATGCGCACACACGCACTCACACACACACACGGACACACACAGGCTTGATACCATTCAGTGAAATTCTTTGATTGCACGCTTCCTGTCAATATGAGAAAAGTCGTAACAATAAATATGGTTAACAATAGTAAGACTAGACTAAACCTAAATAATACAATCTATGTACAATCCAAAATTTAAAGTGCAGAAATATGATGAATAAATAAATAAGAACTTTGAGGTAGGCAGTGTGTGTATCAGCATAATGTGTCAGGTAGTTAGAGGTATTATGCAAAAATACAATCTTACCAAGTGTATTTTTCTCATTTCTAGTCAGAAATGTATCTCATCACATGTAAAATTAGACTTTTAGGGCCCATTAACTAACCCTAACCCACATTTGATCTCCAGTGGGTCGGACGAGTAAAATAATAGCATAACAACATATAAATAATCACAACTCCAAAATTTGAAAAATTGCAATTTATGCCTAAATTGCATATATTTTAAAAATAAATGCAATTTGATTGAACTTGTCGTTACACAAAACCATGAACAGTAACAGAAGCAGGAATAGTTTAAATTGTGCTTAATTTTCTTTGGACTTTTCAAGTACTTGTTCTTTCTTCTTCATTTCACAATTTAATGTTATTTTTTGCAAAACAAAGACAAAAATTTGTCGGTGTCATTATTAATAGGCATAATATATATATTATATATATATATATATATATATATATATATATTATATATATATATATATATATATATATATATATATATATATATATATATATATATATATATATATATATATTTTATTTTATTTTATTTTATTTTATTTTTTTTCCACAATTTCTAAAATGTGCTCATGTCATTTTGTATGACCTGTATTACTTTAACCACCACTTTAACTTTTATAAATCGTCGCCACGTTTTATGAGTTGTGTTCACAAGATTAGAACACTTACAGTGTGGGTACGATGTGTGCGAAACACGCTCTTGTTTTGAGATAATTTCATTGAGAGCACTTTAAAAAGAGCACAATCTTTCTTATTTGAGTTTTCCTTTTTGTTACTTGTGCCCACGGTTGGCGGATGCACTTTTTGTTTCCCACTTCAAACACTCCACACGCAGGGTCTTCCTTAAATGAGAGTGTACTTGTTAAAGTGAAGACATGTTTTAATAAATTCTCCTCATGAGGTATATAACGGGCTTACAACTGAATTACAGTGAGTGTACGACATTAGTAAATCGAGCACACGTTTTAAGTAAAGGTACATTTTAACGAGTGTGCATTTTGGTTAAATGAGAACACGACCCCAAAAAAAGATTTTTCTTGGTCCCTTAGGGCCTCCATATTTTTCTTTTAGAAATCATTAGTTAGTATTTGTTTTATGTTTGGACATCTTGGACACATTGAGGACACAGGATACGATACAGACACATGCCTGTGTTGTGTATTTTCATCATATGCAGCTTCTATATTGGACATGTTAATGGCTAATAGTGTGTAGACAACATTCCCAGACAGGTTTAGCTGCTTCTTATCACCACTGAGCAGCAATGGTTCACTTTCTTTCCACCCGTGTTGTTCCTCTCTTGTTCGCTGTAGGTATGTTTACATGGCAGCGCTTTAGTCTTAGAACATAAGTGCCAATTACTTAACAGCACAGCTCAAAGTACTTTTTAAATACACTGTGTATATTTTTAGATTCCACTCCTGCTCGCCTCCAACGTCTGATGTCATTCTGCCGCTGCTGCATTTACAAACACACTGTTACCATTATCTTCACTGTTTGATATTTGTGACCCACCACCACCAAACCAGGCATAAGTCGCACTGAGCCGTTCAGAGCTACAGCCAAATTTAGGCTGGAAGGTGATTTGTTATTAGTGTTTACACCTTATCAAAAAACGGTACCTTAACACCTCTATGTTCACTTCCTGTGGTCATTACATTGAAATCCAATCAATAAAGGTGTTTATTGAGTCAATTATTTAAGCGGTGACAAAAGTTCAGGTATTGCTGAGCAAAGACAAAGACGACTTCCACCTCTTTTCGCCGAACAAAACGATCTCCGTTCCGTGGGTAAACACCCAAGTGTTTGGTACGAGGTAAAAGCTTATATTGAATGTTCTGTCCAATGGTGTAAGCCAAATGATTATAATACGTCACACTTCTGTCCTATTATTATAATATATAAAACTTCTGTGACATGTCCATCAGAGTGTCCTTTAACATCTGTCAACAATTTGTGTCAATCGGATACAAATTATTATGCGTTGCTAAGGACTTCCTACCCCAAAACAGTCCAAAACTTTAACGGACAATATCTAAAAATATGCAAATTGTAAAATATGTCCAAATGTGGATATTAAAATGACCATAACTTTGGTTCTACTTGTGATAGAAACATCATTTTTTCACCATCTTAAACCTTAGTTTCCACTCTACCAAGATACACACATAACTCTGTTTGGATTTACACACACTTATGACTGGTTTACTGGTGGTGGGTCACAAATGAGTATTTGCTGGACTTCTGCAGGACATTTCATTTACAAGTATTCTCTTCTAACCCTTTAAATAACCATGTACTTTGACTAAAACACTACTTTTACCATTTTAGATTGTTAGATTGACAATAATTTGCATGCATCTTATCTTGAGCTTTATCTTATCGTACCTATCATTAGCATTTCTTAATACACTGTTGCCCATAAAAGAGTTTCACCTTTTTTTTCATTCTGTTAAATTTTTTTTTTTGTTTGGAAAAAGTTACATTTCTATTCTGAGAATGTCAGGAGTATAAGGTACAGATATTTATGAACAAATGTTGGGAGGAAAAGTAAAACGTACATTCTCCAGTAAAGTACAGATACCTAACAAAGTACTTGTACTTAGTTACTTCCCACCTCTGCGTATTGCTATGTATTAATTTAATTCATCCATTTAAAATGACTTTAAATCCATTAAAATAGACCAATGCTTTTACTTTCATTGCCTCTACTTTATTCCAGACTTTTGAAAAGCTTTCTTTCCCAATTGTCTTGTGACTTTTCTACAAGTGCTTTGAACAGGTCTTTCTCAAACATGTCTCTTTGTTGATACTTCAGGTTTTATTGGCTTCTCAAGACAGTCACATGCAGACGTAGGGTAACTGTTTATGAAATGCTAACAGTGGTTGTCAGGCTGGCATTTGTCTGCAGGTTGTGTAGTTTTATAGGTAGAGCCATTGTACGTGTTTTTCTGAGGCAGTCTGTGTGTGAGTGTGGGGGGGGTTGAATTAATATTTATCTTATATATTCAAAATACATGAAGACGTACATAAAATGATCTATTCATCTCAGACAACCGTGTACAATAAACCGCTGTACACACATTAAAACACACAGGTGTCAACATTTTCCACAGTATTCCTTCAGTGTTCGTCCTGTGCAACACTTACAGATGCACTTTACATCCACGGTTCTCAAACTGGGGTCCGCGGACCCCTAGGGGGATGTGGCGCATGTCCAGGGGGTACGCGAAATTATTCACGGTTTTGTTTTTTTGTTTCTTTTTTTGCGGTTTTATTTTGAAATGCGGAAGTTTTATTTTGTAGCGAGCGGGCGGAAGTAACAGCGCTGTTTGACGCTAGCTTGACTAAATTAAGACGGAGCGAGTCACAGGTTATTTTTAGCCACCCTGCAGCGAACATGGATCGATTTTTGTGTCCGCCAAGTTCCTCAAGAAGTGGTAAAAGAAATGACAATGAAAATGACAATGACAAAAACAAACGCCCTAACCCTAAAAAGAGAAAGTACATTGATAGTTATATTGAGTTTGACAAGATCATCCCTCTCATTAAGTCTCTGTCTGTCTGTCTGTCTGTCTGTCTGTCTGTCTGTCTGTCTGTCACACACACACACGGTTTTGTGTGTCTTTTGTTCCATTTATTATTTTAAAATTATTTAAAATTGTTGTTTCTGAAGTGTTCATTTATATTATAATACCTGAAAATGTGGCTGGTTTGCACAAAAGCACTATTAAAAAAGGTTATCATTGTTTCATAATAATCATTGTTGAAGTGGTTTTTTATCATTTTCAGTATCGCGAGGATGAGGGGGGACATGGAAAAATGTCACCCCTCCAAGGGGGACCTGGGCCAAAAAAGTTTGACAACATTGTTTGTTGCTGAGGGTAAATCAGCATACATACACATGCATGAAAAAAAAAAAAAAAACACAGACAGTTTCAAAACCTTAAATGATTCAAAACTAAATAATAAAATCAAAGTAAACAGGGAAAACAAAGTGAACAGATGTTCTTAGGTTCTGGTATCATAAGAATTGGTTCCCTTATTTGTCACATGTGTCTAGTTCCAGTCGTAGTCTGGCTGTAGCTCTTCCCATAATTAACCTGTCTTTCTCTCTCTCTCTCCATTGCTTTATATTGGGAGGTTGTGGTTTCATCTATGAGGTTGTGATCAGTGCTTTAGTTTGAGCTCAGACGAGCAGTGGCGCTGGTGGCAGAAAAAAAAAGGTGGAGTTTGCGAACACCGCTGTGACTGGGCATGTAGGACTATTGTAGTAACGTTAGTCGCACCAAATCCGGGCAGAGTACAAATTCCTATGTTTAATGCAAGCAAGACAATCTAACTAAAGCCAGTGAATGATGGGATGAAGCCAGATAAAATAACAAACACTCACCGCTGCCCTCCACAGGCTGAGCTGCTTTGGGATGGGACTGTCTGAAGGCTTTGGAAAACATCAGGAACCCTTGTTTATTTTGCATTTTTGCGTGCTCACGAACAACAAGGAACGCTAACAGTCAAATGCCCTGTGGAACGGAAGTGTGCACCCTCCTTTTCCATAGACAAACATATATTTTATGGATGTTTTTTCATAAGAGAAATCACCAAGACAGATATGAAAATCAGACATTAAAGACACTACATTAACTTGCATTTATTATTATTTTTTTTAAATTGTATTTAATTTTACATTTAATAATTATTATTTTTTAACCTACCCAAGGGGTACCTGGCCAATAGTATAAATAGTTACGGGAGCCAACATGGGAGGTTCCGGCTGCTCCCCTGGTTGTGAAAGTTTTCTTTGCTATTGGGATCAATACTCTCAGCAAATAGATGCATTCATGGTCTATCGGGTCATCAGGCATTATTCCAAGTATCTATGATGAAGGAGCAGTAGATTGATTCCCAGAACTTCCCTTAATTCCCTTTCCCTAGATTTCCAAAAGTCAAGAATCCTTGGTCAATCCCAACATTTTCTCCAGCATTAATCAGAGGTGTTACTATATTTAGAAGTAAACTCAATTCCCTCCATCCTGGACTATTGGTTAATTTATGTCTAGATTTGAATGTCAATGTCAATGTTATTATTATTATAATAGTTTCTAATTCCCATCTCTCATTGACAGCCATATTATTCATTCTGAATCGCTTTGTACAAATTTGAGATAAGCCCTTTTTTGTATTTTGAATATAGCATGAACACTGTCTCAACTTTAGTTGGTTCCTGGGTTTAATTTCTCCCAATTCTTGTGTGGGTGGAGGAAGTGTTCATTCATTATCTGAACCCGCTTTATCCTCACTTGGGTCACGGGGGTCACTGGGGGCCTAATCCAGCTACAATGGGCGAAGGCGGGGAACACCCTGTATGAGACGCCAGTTCATGGCAGGGCTGAACATATATAGACAAACAATCACTCTCACATTCACACCTATGGCCTGGAGGAAGTGTCTCAATTGTAAATAAAAATCATTATTCGTCAAATTAAATTCCTGTTTGTGCTGGTTAAATGACTTCCTAATCTGCCCATTAAATAGTTGTGAGACAGGCAGTAGAGGGCGTGGTCTACGTCAACTCACTTTTATCTGGTTACTAGGTTACCAATGGTTGTTGTGGTGTTATTGTTGGCTTCATCTAAAACCGTGGATGATCAGGATGTTATAACTAAAGTCAAAGGATTTTCAAAGTTGGACTTTGAAGGAAAACGGGACTTGATAAAGAATGGACGAGCGACGCCAGAGCGAAAGGATGTAGTTCAAAGGACTGGGCAGAAGATAACGCCATGGTTTCAGGTTGAGTGGTACAAACCAAACCCCCTGTTTCCTGTTCACAACCAGTGACAATGTCTGGACTAGCATGGGAGTTAGTGACCTAAAAAAAACCTACCCAGAAGCCTTCAAAAACACCAATGCTCAGCTCATAATGTTTGGTGGATTTGAAAATGTGATTTAGAAAAAGTCAGTGCCTCACTTACCACAGACCTCACTGCACGTCACTGGCACACACACACACACACACACACACACACACATATGTGTGTGTGTGTGTGTGTGTGTGTGTGTGTGTGTGTGTGTGTGTGCAGTGCACCGCTCCAGTTAGAACTGATATCGGTATGTTGCATTGTAATGACATGAGAGCTCAGTGTAGTTGTAATCATTACGTGATTCAGTCATTCAGTGTGTGTGTGTGTGTGTGTGTGTGTGTGTGTAAGATTTACAGTATGTACATGAGTACATACTGAATACTAAATTATAATGAGATATTTGGATTAGAAATGAGCAAAATACACTTGGTCAGATTCAGATTTTTTTGCAGCTTATTTCCTATATTACAAATTAAGAACCACCCAGTTCATGTGCAGAGTGTGTGTATCTAGTTTACAGCCCAATTTGCCAACAACAAAGACACACAAAGCAAAACCTAATTCCTTTTATCCCTCTTCAAAAGAGTCTCTCCCACCACTTCACACAAAAGGCTACAATTCATGCACTGTCGCCTTTCCACAAAGTTGTCTCTGGCAGATTTATGTCCCGCTGTCCAATAGTATTCGATCTGAAGAGTTTCACGGATGAAATTTACAGCAGGAAAAACACAAGGTTCACACTTTTTGCGAACAAAAATATGAAAGCCCCAAATCAGCTTTCACATGTCAACAAAGTCTGGCGTAAACTGTGTGAGTTAATGCACTAAGTAGCACGTGTCAACGAATAGTGTGTGATTGTTTGGCTTTTAATTCCACAGAAATGAAGCAATAACACTGTGATGTGTTCTTTAGAAACTATCTGTATCAGTGTAATAGCTTCATTTCATTTCATCTGTTAGACCACATGTACACACCCATGTTTGAAAAAACAGCAGGATGTAGAAAATCTTATATTTCCTGCCGAATAATGACACAATAGTTTTAATGGTTCTAGTTAAAGCTCCATGTAACTGCTGGAAACTAAATACATCTAACCATAATTACAAAATGAATACAAAACCAAATGCTAAACTGAATATATGGGAAGTAAAAACAAATAAAACCTACACTGTAGGCAAATGAGGCAAAGACACAAAAGAATTTGGATACCGATCCAAAAAAAACCCAAGTCAGTCAGAGACAGCAGACCTCTGCCAAGGCGTCAAAACGTGACGTGATGGAGCCATGGGTGTTAACCCATCTGATGTCTGAAGATTAGGGTTAGGGGTCAAAGTTTACAGTTATAGGTGCTGACCCATCTGATGTCTGAAGGTTAGGGGTCAAAGGTTACAGTTATAGATGTTGACCCATCTGATGTCTGAAGGTTAGGGGTCAAAGGTTACAGTTATAGGTGCTGACCCATCTGATGTCTGAAGGTTAGGGGTCAAAGGTTACGGTTATAGATGTTGACCCATCTGATATCTGAAAATTAGGGTTAGGGGTCAAAGGTTACGGTTATAGGTGCTGACCAGTGACGTGCAGTGACGTCTGTGGCACTGACTTATTCTAAATCAGATTTTCAAATACACCAAATATTCAGTGTTGTATCTGAACGAGTTCATTGAACGATCGTTCATGAACGATATCATATTTTTGACGAACGTGAACGACTCGTTCACTTTTACCAAATGAACGGGAAGTTGTGAACGCGGTTATTCTGACATTTATTGAACTGTGCTCTTATTTAGTTCACATTTGGTTCTTATCACGTTGTAATTATTGAGTCCTATAAGGAATAAAATGGGATCAAAACACAACATTATCATAGATGTTATTTTTGTATGAGAGAGAGAGAGAGAGAGAGAGAGAGAGAGAGAGAGAGAGGGGTGCAGAGAGTTTTTGGGAGTGGAGAAAAAGAGTTAAATGTACAGAGTGTGACCAGAGCAGGTGTTTGTCCCGTTCTTGTAAATAAACATTGAAAACGAAACTCACTGAAACCACTCCTTGTGTTCTAAGAACCTGCAGAGGGAAGTTAACCCTGGGAGGACGACCACATTTTACCCTGATTTACTGACTACAGGATAACGTCAGGAACGGTTAATAATACGTTTACAATAATAACACAAAAAAAGAACAAAAAAGTTCATTTTAGGATCCATGAACTTCTAGTTGATCATTTGGGAGAATGAACGATGAACTGAACTAATTCATATTGACTAACTAGAACTGAACTATGAACTAGTTCCTAATTAAGGTCAACTTTCCCAACACTGATAATATTATGAGCTGAGCATTGGTGTTTTTGAAGGCTTCTGGGTAGGTTTTTTTTAGGTCACTAACTCCCATACTAGTCCAGACATTGTCACTGGTTGTGAACAGGAGACAGGGGGTTTGGTTTGTACCACTCAACCTGAAACCATGGCGTTCTCTTCTGCCCAGTCCTTTGAACTACATCCTTTAGCTCTGGCGTCGCTCGTCCATTCTTTATCAACACCACAACAACCATTGGTAACCTAGTAACCAGATAAAAGTGAGTTGACGTAGACCACGCCCTCTACTGAGGCAGAGTTACTGCCTGTCTCACCTCATGTCTGTTCACTTTTGTTTTATGTCAAATTGTTAACACTGCATAAGTGGAAAACATAGTTAAAAAAACACAACCCATTATAAGTAAAGTGAGTCCATATAACAGACATATGTAAAGTGGATAAAAACCTCTTTCTACAGCTTTATGTTGTTGGCATGAACAGAGGAAGCACAAAGGTCACGACCTCCAACACTTAACAAGGGATTGTTTAATCTGTGCTGAGGCATGGCTTAGAACTGCCTCAGCTCACTGCACATTCACTGCACATTCACTGCACATTCACTGCACATTCACTGCACATTCACTGCACATTCACTGCATATTCACTGCATATTCACTGCATATTCACTGCACATTCACTGCATATTCACTGCAGTTGAAGAGGAAACAAACAAATACGACCATTTTGGTCACGAAAATGATTGAAAACATTGGAATCATACAGATGTGATTTATAACACAGACACTTGGACAAATGTTTATTAGTATTATTTATATTGATCATAACTCATGATAGATTATGTCTGGAGAGACCCTGCCTCACATGCCTCCTTTAACTGCACGTCTCTGATGTGTGCGTTTGTGTCAGATTGTGTATATATGTACATGAGTGCTGGGAAATCAAACACAATCACCTAAAGAGGAACTTTTCATTGATATAACTTTTCAGATATAAGAAACTAAATCACTAAATCTTACCAGGATTATTTTTTCACTTGCTCCTTTGGCAGAATCTTGCTTGAATTAAGCAAAAAAAAAAAAAAAAAAGAATCTTGAATTTAAAAAATCTATATACTTACTAGACTGAACTCTGACAGTCGATGTGGAAAAGATCATTTTCACTTGTTCCGCTGGAAGATTTAGTTTGTTTTGTTTCATTTAAGCAAAGAAAAAAGAAATTCAGGTTTCTTTCTTTCACTGGCAGATTTTTTTTGCTCCAATTTGTTTGCTTCAATATGTGTGTGTGTGTATTTTTTTTGCTTAATTTGAGAATGAGTGTGGTGTTGCTTAATTAGGTTAGTTTACTTCAAATATGCAACAGAACAAAGTAGTCCTATTTAGTTGTTATACTTGAAACCAATTATAAGTAAACAATACAAAAAATCAAAACACACTTACATATATACATGAAAACTATGTATGACTTCATTTGCATGTTCAAAAAGGAGTGGGTGGAAGTATAAATCTATTGTTTAGCGTCATATCAGGATAATATATGAAAAATCTAGTCCAGCGGAATTTATTTCTTGAAATGACAATTTCAAAATATGTGACCCACCACCAGTAAACCAGTCATAAGTGTGTGTAAATCCAAACAGAGTTATGTGTGTATCTTGGTAGAGTGGAAACTAAGGTTTAAGATGGTGAAAAAATGATGTTTCTATCACAAGTAGAACCAAAGTTATGGTCATTTTAATATCCACATTTGGACATATTTTACAATTTGCATATTTTTAGATATTGTCCGTTAAAGTTTTGGACTGTTTTGGGGTAGGAAGTCCTTAGCAACGCATAATAATTTGTATCCGATTGACACAAATTGTTGACAGATGTTAAAGGACACTCTGATGGACATGTCACAGAAGTTTTATATATTATAATAATAGGACAGAAGTGTGACGTATTATAATCATTTGGCTTACACCATTGGACAGAACATTCAATATAAGCTTTTACCTCGTACCAAACACTTGGGTGTTTACCCACGGAACGGAGATCGTTTTGTTCGGCGAAAAGAGGTGGAAGTCGTCTTTGTCTTTGCTCAGCAATACCTGAACTTTTGTCGCCGCTTAAATAATTGACTCAATAAACACCTTTATTGATTGGATTTCAATGTAATGACCACAGGAAGTGAACATAGAGGTGTTAAGGTACCGTTTTTTGATAAGGTGTAAACACTAATAACAAATCACCTTCCAGCCTAAATTTGGCTGTAGCTCTGAACGGCTCAGTGTGACTTATGCCTGGTTTGGTGGTGGTGGGTCACATATATTGCCTAAAAATAAGTTTAAGTCAGGGGTCTCTAAATGCAACCCACCAAAGGTTCCAATCCTGTGCCAAAGTTCCAGTCAAGGCAGTGGAACTCATTTTAGTTCAGGTTCCAAACATAGACCCATATGATCTACAGTCAAATATAAATAATAATAATAATAATAATAACTCCATATTTTCTTCTCAGTTTGATGTGGAAAAAAATTCTTTATACATATGAATAATGACAATTCCAATTCCTTTATTTTAGGGCAAAAACTAACATAAAATTATGAAAATATTTAAAGTTACAGTCTATCCTGTATCAATAAAATGTTAGAACATTTTAAACAAATATGAACAAACTAAAATAATTAAGCACAATTTGGACCATTTTCTGCATTTGTTACTGTTTGGTATTTTTGTAGATCTGATCCATAATGAACATGTAGAAATGATGAGTTGAGATATATTACTGTTAAAATTGCATTTGTTTTTTGTCAAAAATGTCAGTTTTTCTTGTTTTTTTTTTTTTTTTTTTTTTTTACATATTTCCTGTTTTCAAAAAAGGTAATTATTAAGGCAGTATTTCCAGAGAAATACTGCTGAATTAAACATACACACACACACACACACACACACACAGAGGTTTTTTAAGTAAACACATTTTCAAAACTTTAAAAAGTGCATATTTGCCTTTGCACACATTTCCTCCATGCTTTATGGGGACTTCCAAAAAAAAGCTAATTAATGTATTTATTGAGCCACATCATGTGCATAAATTTGTTATATTTTACATATATTTATATTTAACCCTCGTGGGGACCTGAATTTTGGTCCCCATGGTATGATTATGTAAACATATCAATGTCCCCATAAAGATAAGAATACACACACTAACAGAATGAATGGGTGTGTATTGGTTTGCGTGGCTTGGTTGTGGGCTGCCCGTCTAACGCGGTGTCTCTTTCTCACGGTGTCTCTCTACCAGGACGGGGGGAGTCTGGTGGACTCCAGTGGGGCTGTGCGGCTCCCGCTCTATACTGCCTGGCTGGAGCTCTATCAGAAGGAGGTAACCTTTGACCTCTAGCCTAGTCCCCACTGGTGCTTCTTCCTGTGGTGTCTGTTGTAGATCCTGCTCTGCTTCTAGAACAGTCTGCCGGACTAACCCCACATGCACAGTGTGTGTTACCTCACACACACTGAGGTCACACACCACAACTGTAGTTTAGTCTGGGTCTGGCCTGGTTTGGCCCGGTCTGGGCTTTTCTGGTTTTGGTTTGGCATAGAGGGTGCGATGTTACCTAACTGTCTTCTGTCTTTTTCTGTCTCTGCCTTCCTGGTGAAACTCTACATGTGATGCACGGCCTCTTCTGTTGCTTCTGAAAAGTGGGGGAGAAGGGTTTTCTTTTTGCTTTGTTTTTATTTCCTCCGACAAGTAGGCTTAGACATTCTTCAAAAATCCAAGTGTCTCATCACACACATCAAGCACTATAGAAATAAAATGTATTATTATTATTATTATTATTATTATTATTATTATTATTATTATTATTATTATTATTATTATTATTATTGTTATTGTTATTATTATTATTATTATTATTATTATTATTATTATTATTATTATTATTATTATTATTATTATTATTATTATTATTATTATTATTATTATTATTATTGTTATTGTTGTTATTATTATTATTATTATTATTATTGTTATTGTTATTGTTATTGTTATTGTTATTGTTATTATTATTATTATTATTATTATTATTATTATTATTATTATTATTATTATTATTATTGTTGTTGTTGTTATTGTTATTATTATTATTATTATTATTATTATTATTATTATTATTATTATTATTATTATTATCATTATTATTATTATTATTGTTATTGTTATTATTATTATTATTATTATTATTATTATTATTATTATTATTATTATTATTATTGTTGTTATTGTTGTTATTATTATTATTATTATTATTATTATTATTATTGTTATTGTTATTGTTATTGTTATTATTATTATTATTATTATTATTATTATTATTATTATTATTATTATTATTATTATTGTTATTGTTATTATTATTATTATTATTATTATTATTATTATTATTATTATTATTGTTGTTGTTGTTATTATTATTATTATTATTATTATTATTGTTATTGTTATTGTTATTGTTATTGTTATTATTATTATTATTATTATTATTATTATTATTATTATTATTGTTGTTGTTATTGTTATTATTATTATTATTATTATTATTATTATTATTATTATTATTATTATTATTATTATTGTTGTTGTTATTGTTATTATTATTATTATTATTATTATTATTATTATTATTATTATTATTATTATTATTATTATTATTATTATCATTATTATTATTAATGAAACATATAAAAATTAAGTGTAAATATCACACTTGAAGTCCAACATAATTGCCTGAAGGGTAACTTTTCAGTGAGATATAAGAACAGATTTTTATATAATATATAAAAAGTACACTTGGTAAAAAATATAAGAACATATTTTAGACAATAGATCTGACAGATCTGATTTAAAAAAAATCTTACCAAGATCATTTTCACTTGTTCCATTGTTTTTTGTTTTTTGCCAAGGGTTCATATGTTATGCTGATATCTAATAAGGGATGGGGTTAAATAGATGCCCCCAGTCCTTTTTGAATATGCAAAGTCATACTTTGTTTTCATGTATATGTGTGTTTTTCTTTGTTTGTTTTGTTTTCTTATAATCTGTTTAATTTGGGACTAAATACGATTATTTAATTTTGTTGCATATTTGAAATTAACAAAACTTATTACTACCCCCCGAAAAACAAAAAAATAAGGAACAAAAACATGTTGAATTAAATTTAAAGAAAGAAAGAAAGAAAGAAAGAAAGAAAGAAAGAAAGAAAGAAAGAAAGACTATTACTATTCCGAAAATGGCAATGAGTGACTTAGGTTTCCTTATGTCACAGATGAATGAAAGTCTATGAAAAATATGAGTCCAAAAATGGGGCGGCTCGGTGGTGCAGTGGTTAACACTGGTGGTGCAGTGGTTAACACTGGTGGTGCAGTGGTTAACACTGGTGGTGCAGTGGTTAACACTGGTGGTGCAGTGGTTAACACTGGTGGTGTGGTAGTTAACGCTGGTGGTGCAGTAGTTAACACTGGTGGTGCAGTAGTTAACACTGGTGGTGCAGTGGCTAACACTGGTGGTGCAGTAGTTAACACTGGTGGTGCAGTAGTTAACACTGGTGGTGCAGTAGTTAACACTGGTGGTGCAGTGGCTAACACTGGTGGTGCAGTAGTTAACACTGGTGGTGCAGTAGTTAACACTGGTGGTGCAGTAGTTAACACTGGTGGTGCAGTGGTTAACACTGGTGGTGCAGTGGTTAACACTGGTGGTGCAGTAGTTAACACTGGTGGTGCAGTGGTTAACACTGGTGGTGCAGTGGTTAACACTGGTGGTGTGGTAGTTAACGCTGGTGGTGCAGTAGTTAACACTGGTGGTGCAGTAGTTAACACTGGTGGTGCAGTGGCTAACACTGGTGGTGCAGTAGTTAACACTGGTGGTGCAGTAGTTAACACTGGTGGTGCAGTAGTTAACACTGGTGGTGCAGTGGCTAACACTGGTGGTGCAGTAGTTAACACTGGTGGTGCAGTAGTTAACACTGGTGGTGCAGTAGTTAACACTGGTGGTGCAGTGGTTAACACTGGTGGTGCAGTGGTTAACACTGGTGGTGCAGTAGTTAACACTGGTGGTGCAGTGGTTAACACTGGTGGTGCAGTGGTTAACACTGGTGGTGCAGTGGTTAACACTGGTGGTGCAGTGGTTAACACTGGTGGTGCGGTAGTTAACGCTGGTGGTGCAGTAGTTAACACTGGTGGTGCAGTGGTTAACACTGGTGGTGCAGTGGTTAACACTGGTGGGGTGGTAGTTAACGCTGGTGGTGCAGTAGTTAACACTGGTGGTGCAGTAGTTAACACTGGTGGTGCAGTGGCTAACACTGGTGGTGCAGTAGTTAACACTGGTGGTGCAGTAGTTAACACTGGTGGTGCAGTAGTTAACACTGGTGGTGCAGTGGCTAACACTGGTGGTGCAGTAGTTAACACTGGTGGTGCAGTAGTTAACACTGGTGGTGCAGTAGTTAACACTGGTGGTGCAGTGGTTAACACTGGTGGTGCAGTGGTTAACACTGGTGGTGCAGTAGTTAACACTGGTGGTGCAGTGGTTAACACTGGTGGTGCAGTGGTTAACACTGGTGGTGCAGTAGTTAACACTGGTGGTGCAGTGGTTAACACTGGTGGTGCAGTAGTTAACACTGGTGGTGCAGTAGTTAACACTGGTGATGCAGTAGTTAACACTGGTGCCTCACAGACAGAAGGTTGTTGGTTCTATTCCCACACCAGACCTTTCTGTTTGGAGTTTACATGTTCTCCTCGTGTCTGCGTGGGTTTTCTCCAGGTACTCTGGCTCCTCCCACCATCCAAACACGTGCACTGATAGGTTAACTGGTTAACTGGTTAACTGGTTAATCTCAATCACCCATAGGTGTGAATCAGAGACGTGCAGTTAAAGGAGGCAGGTGAGGCAGTTCTAAGCCATGCCTCAGCACAGATTGAACAATCCCTTGTTAAGTGTTG
>CM035794.1:3903901-3906401 GCA_020466265.1 Siphamia tubifer | reverse complement strand
TATACACAATGTCTGTGTTTTCGTTAAAAGAAAACTTATTATCAACAATCACCCCAAGGTATTTAAAAGATGTAACACGCTCCACAATCCCTCCCTTAATAATTTGAACCAATGGGAGGCCTCAGAACGAAGCCTTCTGCACTAAACTAAAGCTCTTGTTGCTATGGCGATGTTGAAAAACAGCCTCTGATTGGTTGAATTAGTGTCACACAAACATTTTTAATAAACTATCAGATAAATATAAAATCTGAATGTATTAAATTTGACCAAAGTGACTGGTTTAGTGCTGGAGGGTCACATGTGTTTATGAATGTAGTATTTAGTTGTGTTATTGTGGTTACCTTTTATAACTGGCTTATGTGATAGGCTGTTTAATCAATTAAATAAACAAAATAAACATGCTTTATTTCAGTGTACCTAATAGTCAATAAATAACTGTGGCCAGTGTAAGATTCTGGGTGCTGCTCCACTGGGTTCATCTGTTTAGGATTTTCCTTTTACTTTCCTTTTGGATCCACAACTGCACTTTCCAATTTTTAACCTGCTTTTTGCTTTTTACTCTGTTTTATTGTGTTTTTATACTTTTCTATTTACTGTGCAGTGCCATGATAGGCAGCTATAAATAAAAAGGATTATTATTATTATTCTAATGTAAACACTATTCACAGCAGAGATATAAACTGGGTTAATTAGGGTACATCCCACTTTATGTAACAACAGCTGCTCTCTGCAGGAGGTCTACCTTCCTCCCAATGCCAATGTTTTTAATATGGCTGGCCAGTACTGTTGTGTGGGCTACCCACTGGCCAGCGGATATCCGCGGGTGACCTGTGAGTCGGGCGGGCTGGGTCGCAGTATTAATACATATTGCGGATGCGGGTGGGGCGGGTCAGGGACGATCAATACCCGCTGAGGTGTGTGTGTGTGTGTGTGTGTGTGTGTGCTCGGCTCGCGCATGTGCAAGCCCGTCACTTCCTGTTTTGAATGCTTTTTTATCCCAACTTTTTGTTATTTGTTATTAGCGCCAAATCTCCCTGAACACTCAGAGATAAGAGTGAAAATGTGGGACTTGATCAGGGAGAAGATTAAAACAGGCGATGCGAAGGTTGTACGGAAACGTTGTATGTGTTGGCTTTATAGAGTGATGATGTGGGTGGAGTCTATTTTATGTGCTGGAGTGCATATTGAGACGTTAGAAAGGAGGCAAAAATGATGCTTCATGACTTTTAACATTAGAAGCACAAGGTAAAGATGCTGCGAATGTACTATGTGAGTTTAGAGACAAATTTAAGCTCGCGGGTTGATAGCGGGCGGGTTGGGTTTATCCATACGTGACATCATGCGGGTTGGGCGGGGCGGGGCGAGCTACGTCTTGGGTTTGGGCGGGGCGGGTTTCTGTAAAACCCCCTAACCGAGCATCACTACTGGCCAGGCTCCTCGTTAACATGCCAAGTGTCCTTAACGACCACTAGTTATTATTATTAGTCGTATAATACGACTAATAATAATAACTATTATTATTATTTCTTCTTTTGCAGTGCGACGTCAGTCTGAACAGCCAGTTCATATTTATCTGACCAATTACACCATTGAAATGCAACAAATGTCACAATTGAGATTTGAAAATGTATTTAAAATCTTTTTAAAAATGCACTAAAGTGTTAAGACGTATTAGAAAAAGTAGCAAATGTAAGAAGGGGTTAAGATGTGAGTGAGCAGGTAATCCCACTGATGGAAGCAGGTGGTCATGTTTTTAGTTTTGGAAAAGGAATTTTCTCAAGCCCTGCCAAATGGGATACCATTACACTTACCTCAGTTTATGTGCCGTACACTCGTTTGTTTTGCTGTTGGAAAGATCCAAAGCAACAAAAGGCGCTGTCCATCTGTTACTCTGAGAGATAGGAGTGTGATGGGACAACGAAGACAGCAGTAACCTATAGGCTTGAACATGGGACACGGTCGACCGGTGGAAAGCCTGTGTGTGTGTGTGTGTGTGTGTGTGTGTGTGTGTGTGTGTGTGTGTGTATGTGTGTGTGTGTGTGTGTGTGTGTGTGTGTGTGTGTGTGTGTGTGTGCTTCTGAATAATTCACACTTCTAGGTTTACACAGCCGGGGGGCAGGTTAGGTAATGTGGACATGACGGTGTCTGCTGCTGCCACAGGGACGTGGGACATGTGGGACATGACTGCGCCAAAAAACAACTGTACACAGACAGACAGACCTGTTTACGTTGTTCTTTTGGATTGTTATTGTTAGTTTATGGGTGTTTGATGACACTTAGAGCAGGGCTGTCAAAGTCATTTTAGTTCAGGGGCCACATACAGACAAATATGATATGAAGTGGGACCAGGAACATTCTATGAATAATAGGATAAAAATGTAGAAAACAATGTCAATGCCAAAATTTTCTGTCTTTGAGTGAAAAAAAAGCTAAATTCTGCAATAAAAATGGTTCCATCTGCAAAGTGTACTTGAACATAACATGAATTAATATGAACAAC
>CM035794.1:3891401-3901401 GCA_020466265.1 Siphamia tubifer | reverse complement strand
AATACATGAAAAGTTAAAATCCATAAAATGTATAAGAAATTAAATTAAATACAAAACAAATCCAATGTTAAATGTCTTCAAAAGTTGGAAATGTTTCACTTTACACCTACTATCTACTTCCCTATAAAAAATATTTATAGGGTTATATCATTTACATGAATTTCTATATTTCACACAGGTTTATAATTGACCTGCTTTTATATTAAACCTCCTGGGGACCTGAATTTCAGTCCACATGATGACAGAGGTCCTCATGGCTTAACTGTGTAAACATATCAATGTCCCCAGAAAGATAGGAATACAAGCACACACACACACACACACACACACACACACACACACACACACACACACACACACACACACAAACTCCCATCACAATCTGCAGACATCCTTCCCTTACTCCCAAACACAAACACATAATCACAGTCAACTTTTCCCTCCATCCTCTCTATTCCACTCAAACACACGTTTCACACCCAGTCATTAGCTGCTGTTTTTGACAGTTGTGTCATGTTGTGTTGTATTGTGTGGTGTGTGTTGTGTGTTGTGTGTGTTGCGTGTGTTGTATTGTGTGGTGTGTGTTGCGTGTGTTGTATTGTGTGGTGTGTGTTGTGTTGTGTGTGTAACTCAATCTGTGCAGGGAGGACTCGTCACGTTGGCCCTGACAGTGTGATGGTAATAGAGGTGTGGGTTTGTGTTGGTGGGTGTTCATCTGTGTCAGTTACAGCTGCTGTGTCTTTGTGGACAGACGATTTGTTCTATGTGTGTGTCCACTCAGTCCGTCCGCTCATGTCCTCTGCCCTCCTCGTCTTTGTAAAAAACTGTGGGGATCAAGTGCGTCGCCATGGTGACAGCAAGCCTATCGCCCCTGGATACGACACCTTAGAGAGAGGGAATCTTCTGCAGCTCAGAGTAGGGCAGGGGGTAAATAAGAGACTCTCAAGAGGCCCCTTGGAGTCAGGGCCAAATAAGAGGCCACAAAGTTCCTCCCACTTTATCCAGACAAGACAACACACATGAATACACACATACACACAGGACATTTTACTTTAAATATGAAATAAAAACTTCAAATTGAACAACATCTAAAGTATATTTTTCTCATTTCATCATCTGATTTCTTGTCCAAATATCATATCACACTTTAAAAAAAAACACACAATCACCTAAAGAGGAACTTTTCAGTGAGATTTTTAAGTGATAGAAAAATCTTATTTCAAGAACATTTCCCATTGACAGATTGTTTTTCTTGAATTACCCCCCCCTCCCCCAAAAAAAAGAAATCTTGAATTAAGCCCAAAAAAAATAAATCTGCCAAAAGAAGAAGTGAAAATTATTTTGGGAACATTTCCTGAAATAACATTTTCAAGATCCATTGTTTTAAAAATAACTTCTTTCTATTTAACAGTAAAGTTCCTCTTCAAGTGTTCATCAGGATTCTCACTAGGAATTTTGTACAGCATAATGGTAACCGGGATGGCCCGACACTATGTGCACCTGCAATAGCCTTCATTAAATCTCACGAGTGGCTGGCCCAGATGTCAGGCACCAGGTTATTTTAATGTCTGTTAGAAAGCCCACACACTTTGTTTAATTGTTTAATTGTATTTATTCAGGAACAACTCATTTTCTGTACGTTTTCAAATATTCCACACTAAAGCCACATGGGGACATGAATAACACAGTACAATTTTGATAGATATTAGCATGATGTGTTGTTTATCTGTGAATAAGTTAACGCTGTTTAGCGTCAGTGTGTTGTAGAAGCTAATACAGTAATAAGCTAGCTGTCATCTGTGTGTTTTCTGTGAGGTGGTTTGTGTGACTCATACAGTCTACGGTCCTAGTTAATTTATTGTTCTATGTATGATATTTGTTATACTGAGTGTTACTGTGTATTATTACAGACCTCAGTGAATAAATCATCAATGAGGACATGTGTTATTCCTGTTTTTTAATCGGAACAACAACCCCACACCTTGCCTCTATAAACCAGATAAATCCTGGAGACAACCCCACGCTCTCCATTTGAATGTTTATCTCAAACGACCACAACCTGAATATCATTAAAGATATTTTTCAATGACTCGTAACTGTGGGTCATTTAAAAAAATACTCTTTTAGCCGTCCTGACTAATGTTACGCTGGTAAGAACCCCGTCTCTGTCATTTATTTGAGTATTTATTTTACTGGAAACATTTTAGTTTTCCTCCCTACATTTGTTAAAAACTATCTGTACTTTATACTCTTTACATTCTGTTTACATGTACGTAATGAGTCACATTGTGTAAAGTACAGAATGCGAGTACTTTTATCACCTCTGAATATAAATTAACTGATAGAAATTATTAGATTATTTTAGATTGTATTCATATTAAATAAATCCAAGTATGGTGTTGTTTTAATGTCTGTGCTGTTTTGAAGGCGTAGGTACAACACTGTCTCACCCCCAGCGCATCAAAATCTGATGCTCTCCGACACGCTGACCAAGCATCGGTTTCTGACGCACAAGGTGTCGCTCAGTGTCTAATGGAGATGCAGTGGATTTCAAACCTAAATGAGATGCTTGGATTTAAAACATATTTTGCTTGGGTTTAGGTTTAGGGTTAGGGTTAGGTTTAGGGTTAGGGTTAGGTTTAGGGTTAGGGTTAGGGTTAGGGTTAGGTTTAGGGTTAGGGTTAGGGTTAGGGTTAGCAGAGTCCTGCACGGTTCTGATTTTGACAAACCGCAACTGCCCGTACCCGTCATGTTCAAACCCGTATTCGACCCGTTTTCCGACGAAAAAAAAATAAATCCGCACCCGAACCGACCCGCTATAAATGAACCCGATATCCGACCCGAACCCAGAAGAAAATGTCAGCTTAAATACAAAATGTATTACCACGAATATACTGAACAGTGACATAGCCAAGGCAGAGCCAAATAAAAATGTTGTTAAACAGGAGCAGACAAATAATAAATTCAAAAACTATTTTGATCCGTGAGCTCACACACACACACACACACACACACACACACATGCTTGAAAAACGCATCAAGAAGGAAGCCGACAGGAGGCAGCTATACAAGTCCAAACTAAAGAACAGTTTTTAACCTATGAACCGCAAATTAGACCCGCGATCACCCACGTCCAACCTGAACCGAACCCGTATCCGACACAGCACAACATTTTTCACCCGTTTCGTGAAAATCTGCGGTTCACCCACGGGTCACCCGCGGGTACCCGAACCCGTGCAGGACTCTGAGGGTTAGGGTTCTGGGCATCACATATTGAAGCAGGTTGGTTAGAAATCCACTGCGTGTCAGTTAGACGCAGAGGGACACCTTGTGCGTCAGAAACTGACTGGGTGTGAGAATGCCCAGGTAGGTGTAAGTAACCTACAATCACCATCAAATAGGAACATGTGCAGCAGTCACAGCCAGCAGGAAGCCACACCCCTTTCAGTGGCAACATCACCTTTCTATCTACAGGTACTTCCTTGTCTTCATACCCTCCTAAAACTACCATGGTAACCATAGTCATGTGTGCTTGTCACGCTTGAACCAGAGGCCTCACACATGTGGGTGAAGTGTTACAAGTGAAATGATTCAAACGATGAAAGCCTCTGGAAGGTGTTGTGATTTATCCTTTTGTTATGTAACATGCGCCTGAAGTCTGCACTTTGTTTAAAGAGGTCCAAATTAATAGATACTTTTACAGGATTTTATCCATTTCAAGCATTTTTCACCAGTATTATCCAGCTGTGAAATATTAACAACTACAGGAGAGGAAGAAAAAACTAAACAAACTAAACATTTGGCACACCCATAAAATGCTATGCAGTGTCCAATATCATGACGTTTTTGCTGAAAAATAGTTTTGTGTTTGAAAAGATGTGGCTGGTACAGATGATTTTTTTGTGTTTGTTTAGACAGACAGACAGACAGACAGACAGACAGACAGTTGTATCTGCAGCTCATATAAAAACACAAAACAACCTAAAAACACACAGCACACAAGACAAGGTAATTAAATAAATTAAAGTGCATCTTCAAGTGAGGGGGCTAAGACGAGCTTATTATTGATAAGAAAAAAAAAACAAAACAAAATTACCGTAATTTCCAGACTATAGAGCGCACCTGATTATTAGCCGCACCCACCTCATTCTAAGAGGAAAACTGATTTTGTACATATGTATATATGTACAAAACATGTATATAAGCCGCATGTGCCCACATTAAAACATGTAACACAAACACAAAATTAACCCAAACCCGACTTCAAGTCCCGCGAATGAAACTAAATGTCCTTCATTAAAGTCCACAGTCCAAAAATCACAGCCGGCAAAATGAAGGGAAAATGATACTTAAGGTTTGATGCAGACCTGCAGAGTCCGGGTCCCGTTGAAAGTAATCCAAGGAAAAAAAAGTGTATATTTCCAAAGGTAAGGGAGGGAAAAATATATATCCACTATTGTCCGCCGCATCCACAAACAGGTGGCTGGTCGCTGCCTCGCCTCATCTATGGCAGAGTCAGCGATAACTTTAATCTTTGGCAGAGAGTTCAGGTCAAACTCCTCCGTGCCAACGTGCAAAAATAATCCACAGGGTCTGGTCGAGCCTCTGTCTTCTCTCACACACCACCGCGGGTTTTTCTTTAAGCAACTTTTTACCCCCTCTTCACCTGTCCCTCACCTTTACCGGTCCCACTTAAACCCGTCACCCCGCATTTGTTCCGCCCCTCCTTTTTCATTCAGTCTTCCTCAGTATTCCACCGGTCTAAATCTTACCTTTTCTACCTTACCTTTTCTGGCGGCCGTTAGGAAAATTACATAAATTGGCCGCATCACTGAATAAGCCGCAAGGTTGAAAGTTTGGGAAAAAAGTAGCGGCTTATAGTCCAGAATTTACGGTATTAAATCCCAGATGTTTTTCTACTGAGCGCGTGTAGACAGGAGCATGTGGGTTTGAACAAAACTGGGCACATTTCACTGACATAAGAATGATTATTAACGCACTACACCATCAGAGGTGAGAAGTAACTAAGTAAAAGTACTTCCTTACTGTTATCTGTACTTTACTGGATATTTTTTTTTCTGGCAACTTTTTACTTTTCCTTCCAACATTTGTTCATAAATAACCAGAACTAACCAGATGTGACAGTATGAAAAATAAATCACTTCAGAGGGAAAATGAGACTTTATCTCATTATTATAACTTATCTCAGAATTTACAAATGTATCTCATTTCTTAATATGTTTGTCATTTTCTCTCACAATTTTGACTTATCTCATAATGATGCTTTTTTCAAAATAAAATATTTATGTTTTTGTTTTTGTTTTTTTAAATCTCAGGCTATGTTAATACGGAGATGATGAAAACAAAAGACGTAAAAGTGTCATCTCGTCTTCAATTTGTCATCTGAGATTAGACGGGAGGAAATCCTTGTTTATATGAAAACGCAACAGTAGGCGAAATACAATTGGATATGCATGCCAGGCCGGCTATGTGGTACCCGGATTGTTACTGTATTGGTACTGTTTTTGACATATGTAATTGTCCACCCGTCTCTGTTGGGCTATGGTATGTGTGTAATATCTATATAATAGCTGAAATGACTCCTGTACATTTACTAGAGCTGCTAATGCTCATGCTAATGTTAATGCTAATGCTAATGCTAATGCAGCTCGAAGATCTGTGGGATCAAGGTTGTCTGACATGTTTGTTGCTTTACGGCGTATGAATGTAACAGGACGTAAATGTGACGTGAACATATGTGATGTAAAAACACACCCAACGTGAACATGTGTGTTTCTTGGCGTTTAGACAGAGACACTTGGCACATCTTTAATACGTCCCACTCTAGAAGCAGTCTGAAGATTTGTACGTATTCACACCCTGACATGCCGGTGCTGTGTAAATGAAAGACACTTCTGTTAAAATATGCTGTCATACATCCTCGTGTAAACGGCCCCTCATAATGATGACTTTTTTTCCCCCAAATTTTATCAAACACATTATTTACAGTACACAATAACTCACTTTTAAGGGCTTTATTTTTGGATACTCTTGAAACTTTTAGAATTTTTCCTGATTATTTCATCCACAGAAGAAGAAAATGCAGTTTTAATTTTGCAATTTATTACAATTTAAAAGTTGTACTTTATTACCTTTAGAAGTTGAATCAGTACTTCTACTTTTACCACAGTATTTTTTTCATACAAGTAGCTGTACTTCTACTTAAGTACAGTGTAAGTGTGACTGTATATACAGGTAAAAGACGACACAGGAGAAAATCACTCAGCAGAGCGTGATCATATCAACTGTTATTGTTCACTCAAGCAAAGAAGATGAGATGAGATAAACACGAGCAGGAAAGGAAGTAAAAGAAGAAAGATAGAGTGACAGGCACAGATATCACACATAATACACCCTTATACTAGAACCAAAGCATGCAGCTGCTACATATGCTCATAAATCATGTGTATGTGTATGAGTGTGTAACATGTAGATTATATAGAAGCATTAACCAGCTGTTAGTTCATACAATACACTAACTGGTCTGGACAAGCACACAATACACACAATACACACAATACACACACATACACACACATACACACACATACACACTTTCACACCAATAACTGAATCATGTAATTATTACAACTACACTGAGCTCTGATACATTACAATGCAACATACACCAGTTCTAATAGTTGTGCACTGCAGTCATTCAACAGGTTACAGATATAGGACGACCACATGGAAAAAACGTAGTGTCGTGCATTTAATGGTGTCAAAAACAGGGTGCACGGTCTAAATGTACTTCTTCAAGCAGCCACATTTTGTCCAAAATCTACACTGTACAAAATCTAAATCTTACTTATACTTAGACTGTCTTTATGGTCACTTAATGAACGCTATAATTACTATAATAATAATAATAATAATAATAATATGAAGTAATACTACGATAGTAGTTAGTGATGCACCGATCACAATCAACAGAAATTTGATCTGGCGATTGCCGACCACTGCCGATCATGGATGGGATTTTAAATTTCCATCCCTTTCATCTTGCAGAGGGTACATGTAGGGATGCAACTATCACATATTCACTATTCTGTCGAGTAATCAAATTAATGCATTTTTTAAAAAAAAACCTTTTAACTTCTGACACATCATTGTTCTATTTGTATTGTCAAGGTGGGGGTGAGGTGAGAGAGGACTCAAATGCACAGTGCTGAAGAGAGAACGGATTTAATAACAAAAACGCAATATAAAGACAAGACAGAGACAAAACCAAAACCTGGGAACAAACGGCCAGAGTCCGTGGTGATGATGAATGTCCAGGCTATGGTGACTGAGGAGATGGAACACTGTCCGGGTCATCATCTATCTATCTATCATGTCGAGTTCCCTCGGGAATCTCGGCATAAGTTCGACTTCTCCAGGGCTCTCCAGGTGCTTCTGTCCAACATGCTGGTCTTGATTTCGGTGGTACTCTCGAGTCCTTTCGCAAGAGATCGACATAGGTCAGATGTTGTCTTCCCCTAGTTGCCATTCCTTGTTTTGGTTCCCATAGAATTAGATGACTTGCTGCTAGGTTTTTATCTCTCACGCAGTGCCCGGCCAGTTTCATTCTGCGGCTACGTATCTTCTGGGATATTCTAGGGAGTTTACCGTACAGCTCTATATTTGTCATGTGGTCCTGCCATCTAACATTTAACATGGTCCGGGTTATGGAGGTGACAATATAGAATGGTCCCGCACTGGTAACTGCGAACCTCACTGCTTTTATAGCCACAGATGAGGAACGGCTGCAGCTGTGCAGTGCAGGACCAGGTGAGTGTGGAGATGACTGGGGGAAAGGTCAACAGAGGTCATGACATGTATGAGTTATTCTAAATCTTCATAATTCTGACCATAGAATGGGGCAAAACAAAGCAGTAAGTGAAACTAAAAATATGGTTTGGAATTTTTTTGAACTATGGTTTCCACATTTGTTGCGATGTTCAACATCCTAAACTGATGGACATTCTCAGTGTCTTCAATTTCAACTGTCTTTGTCTTTTTTCTGTTGTTCCACCTGTTTTGACCCTAAAACACAGTAAAACAAAACCCCTGAAGAAAAAGAAAACAAACACAGAGTCACAGAAGCTTCAAATTCACAGCACATTTACCTAAAATAATGTCTCAGCAGTTAAAGGTTTCATTAGATCAAGCAAGAAATGGGGATGGATGAAGGCTGAGGTGTTTTGAGTTGTGTGCGTTTCTGCATGCGCCTGGATGTGTGGAAAGAAGACGTACCCTATTACACTACCTTGGTACATTTGCTAAAAATAATTACAACACATGAGGCTCCATGCTAACAGGCACTAGCACTCACCAGTTAGCAAAACATAGAAGCTCTGAGTCTGCTTTGATAAAGTGCTGTTGAAGTGTGGATGGTTCGGTTCAGGTGTTGTAGCAAAAATGGCAGTGCTAGGCTAATGCTAATGCTATTTTGCCGTGGGCACACTGTTGTCTGCCTTAAAATGGTCCCAAACTTCCGACACGTTTTTTAATTTTGCACATGCTGCTCATTTCTTCCATAACAGTTGAGCACATAGACATGGTTGAGTGAAGTGTGCTTCAGAAACATCTGTGAACATCTGTGACATGTTCAGACTGACAGTACGTCAACTCAAACAGTCTGTGTGAAACAATAAATAGCGGAAGTGCCAGAGTGATATGATAGGAATCTGATTCATCTAATTAGGAATTAAACAAATCTTCAAGGCAATTAATTTGCCTCAAACATTTTTTTTTGTTATTACTTGAAGAATCGTTTCAGCTCTACGTGCATCGTTTCTAGAAATAAAACTATCTATCAATTAACTATCTATATTTAAAAAGTACAGAAACAGTCAAGATGAGATGCACCTGTTCTGTAGAGTGTTTGGAAGTTGGTTACTAGTAATTTATGTCACGTGATCGGCTTTTTTTATCTGCATATTTTTCCGATCGCCGATTAGGCTATTTTTAGGCAATATCAGCTGAGGGTGATCAATCGGTGCAACACTAATAGTAGTATATAGTATTATATTATTATATATTATTATTAGATATATATGTAAATATGAAAATCTAAATAAATAAATGAAACCAAAGTAAATGTTCTGCACTTCTGTTGTTCTTTTCCATCTTCATGGTGCTCAAAGTGCTTTGTATTAGCCTCACATTCACCCATTCACACACACACCAGTAGGTGGTGCCTACCATGCAGACATACTGGGAGCCTAATTCAGTGTCTACGGTGTCTGGACAGCCAGAGCATGGATGCTAACTGAGTCATAGAATGACCCACTCTATCAACTGAGCCACAAGCTGCGTTTCCATGACAGTTTTTCACAAAACAATCGCGATATTCCTAAAATTTAGACAAAGCTTTTAACGTGTCTCCATTGACGGTTGTTCTAGGCAGGAGTGTCACATCTCCTGTGAAATATCATCCCGTGAGATTTCACTGCTGGAAGATGGACCTTTTGATGTGTGGATATCACGCTACATTCCTCTGCTGTTTGCTGTCTCTAAAATGGCTCCTCCTCTGTCCATGTGTAACACGTCATTTTGACTCCGAGAGTAGTGATCATGTGACCATGTACGTCACGTCCTGTGACGTATAATTGCACTTTTGCAATATATTAGAATATTGAAACATCTGAAAAACCACCTCATGAAAGCGAAAACACTTTTTATCCAAATTTGAGTGTTTTTTTTTTTTTTCAAACTTCAGGTGTTTCCATTACTACTTTTTAACGTGCTATTTACATTTTACAAATTTCCAAGAGTAAACACAGCTTTTGTTGGTAGAGTGGGTGCTAGTGTTGCGTGGGCTACCCACTGGCCAGCAGATATCCGCGGGTGACCTGTGAGTCAGGCGGGCTGGGTCGCAGTATTAATACATATTGCGGATGTGGGTGGGGCGGGTCAGGGACGATCAATACCCGCTGAGGTGTGTGTGTGTGTGTGT
>CM035794.1:3833901-3881401 GCA_020466265.1 Siphamia tubifer | reverse complement strand
GTTTTTACCCATAATCCCATACTCTCAGATGACTTTTTAATGACCTTCCAGGTTTTGTTTGAGGATATTTCTACCTCAGTGATTAAAACGCAAATGAAAAGGATACTATGTGACCGTGCTGTCTCAAAGTATAAAGAGTTAATTCAGTCACTATTTGTGTCTATGTCATGTGATTATGTAAAGGACACATTTAGTCCCAGTATAAGTGATGAGTTAGTCGATAGTACCATGCTCACATTAAAAACTACGTTAGATATAGTTGCCCCCCTTAAGTTAAAAACTACTAAGATTAGATGAACCTCCCCATGGTACAACGCTGACACTCGCTCCATTAAACAAGCAACACGTAAATTAGAGGCAATGGAGGCGATCCAACTTAGAAGATTCTCTCAATGCCTGGAAAAATAGCTTAATAAAGTATAATCCATCTTTACATACAGCCAAAACTAGATATTACTCATCCATAATAGAAGAAAACAAGAATAATCCTAGATTCCTGTTCAGTACTGTAGCCAAACTGACAAACAGACACACCTCCGTGGAACCAGTTATTCCATCCACGCTCCATTCTGATGATTTCCTGCAGTTCTTTAACAATAAAATATCAACTATTAGAGACAAAATAGACACATTTCTCCCAAACATTAGATCAGAAAAGGTAGCGCTTTCAAACCTAGACCCTTTAATAAATCCCTCTGTAACACTAAATAATTTCACCACTGTAGACCAAACTGATGTCATATCTATTATCATGTCTTCCAAATCATCACCTGCCTCTTAGATCCAATTACAACTAAACTCTTTAAAGAGATTCTGCCCCTAATTATTAGCACTGTCCTAAATATAATTAACACTTCATTAATTACTGGATATGTGCCACAGTCATTTAAATATGCTGTTATTAAACCAATTCTGAAAAAGCCTACCTTAGATCCTGACATTCTAGACAATTCTAGGCCTATATCCAATTTGCCCTTCCTGTCAAAGGTTTTAGAACGAGTAATAGTTAAACAGCTGTGCCAATTCCTGCAGGATAATAGTTTATTTGAACAGTTTCAGTCTGGCTTTCGTGCCCATCATAGCACTGAAACAGCGTTAGTTAAAGTTACTAATGACTTATTATTAGCCGCTGACATCGGACTAATATGGGTCCTGGTGTTATTAGACCTTAGTGCAGCCTTTGACACCATTGACCACAGTATCTTAGTGCACAGATTAGAATATGATATAGGTATTAGAGGAGCAGCCCTCTGCTGCTTTAAATCATATTTATCTAATCGATACCAATTTGTTAATGTTAATCAACAATCATCGCAGTCCTCCAGAGTTAATTATGGCATTCCTCAAGGGTCAGTCCTTGGGCCTATTTTGTTTACACTATATATGCTCCCTTTAGGTAACATCATTAGAAATCATGGTATTAATTTTCATTGTTATGCAGATGACACACAGCTATATTTATCGATTAAACCTGATCAGACCAGACAAATAGATAAACTAAGTACTTGTGTACAAGACATAAAGACTTGGATGAGTGCCAATTATCTTTTATTGAACCCTGAAAAAACTGAAGTCGTTATAATTGGTCCTAAAAATGCCACAGACTCCCGAACTGACCAGATAGTTACTCTGGACAACTTAAGTGTAACACCCAGTGCCACAGTTAAAAATTTAGGAGTTTTATTTGATCCAGATCTTTGATTCAAAATGCACATTAACCAAACTTGCAGAACAGCCTTCTTTCACCTGCGCAACATTAGCCAAAATTAGGAATATTCTGTCTAAAACGACTGCAGAAAAATTAATTCATGCATTTGTTACATCACGATTAGATTATTGTAACTCCTTACTTGTAGCGTGTCCTAAATATTCCCTAAAAAGCTTCAACTGGTTCAAAATGCAGCAAAGGGGTGCAAAGGGGTGGGGATTTTTGTGCCCGGCACCACGTTTCTACTGTTTTTACCCCTCCAGTCCGTCCTACACACACAGTTCTATCCTGTGGTAGAAGAGTAATGGGCAAATATGTCGTACCTGAGGGGCTAACTGCTGTCCTTGTAACTGATTACACAACTGTGGTTCCTCCAGCTGCTCTTGCTTTCATCCTCATGGTATTTCTGCTGCCACTCAGCCTAAATCTCATTGCACTTCTGCTTAAACTGACTTAGTGGGTGTTTACCACAGACTAATTAAGTTTTATTTTTGTACTATGAGAGGGTATTTTTTTTAATGACTCTTGTGGATGGTAAGCAAGCTGAGACACATTTCGTATGCAGAGGGTGGGGACAGAATGAGAAAGCTTCAAAGCAGAGCTAATGAGGTTACATTCTTTTAAGAACTTGTTGCACAGGTCACAGAAGCTCAGAGGCATGTGGAGGTGTATCCTCTTACTCTGGATTAGGGCTGTCCCCAAATAAGGATTTTCTTGGTTGACCAGTGGTCATCATTTACTCCCCTCCCGAAAAAATGTAAATAAAAACATAACTGACGTGACTTTCTCTTTAATGCCAGGCTGTCACATCTATGCACATTTACCACTAATGCTTCAGCCAGGCAGACATTCTAAATGCTATGTACAAGGATGTGTTACTGAGCAAATGTTTCCTGGTTGATCTAAATACTAGTCTACACTAAAAACATTTGACTGATCAGTTTTTCTCAGTCGTAGAGTGAGGAAAAAACCATGGCTGACATAAGTAGTCTAATGGTTAATTAGCCGCACACTACAAGTGTGTTGACACGGTTAAATTAGCTGGATAATTTAGCTTTACCAGTACACAAGAATATAGTCCTAATGACAATTTTTTTCTGCTAATTGTATTTTATTCGACTTGCATGCCCTTATGTTTCAACTTTTTGAGCTGATGGTGCTGTAAATTTCTCCTTCGAGATCAATAAAGTATCTATCTATCTATCTATCTATCTATCTATCTATCTATCTATCTATCTATCTATCTATCTATCTATCTATCTATCTATCTATCTATCTATCTATCTATCTATCTATCTATCTATCTATCTATCTATCTATCTATATATCTATCTATCAATAACAAAATCTATTTCATTATTTATTGCATTCAAACTTCAGTTTGCCATGGGGTAGCTCAGCTAGTACTTGTTTGAGGTGGTAAAGCATGTTCATCATGGATGAATGAAAGGTGAATATTTTTAGCAAAGTCTGCAAGTGTTTGGGTTATCGCTGTTATTTTCAGAATATTTTAGAGCTCCTTTCAGAAGCGGTCATATAAATCGATGTTGTCCGACAGTGTTAAAAAAAATGCTAACAGTAAATTAGTGTCACGACTTTGTTTACCATGCCTTTCAAATTAAAAGGCCTCCAGCCCTTTGACAAGACACAGCTTGTTTTTTCCTGCGACCAATCGCCCAATAGAATTTTGGTCGACCAATGATTTGCCGGCAGCTCGAAATCATCCAAAGACCTTATGGTTAACCCTGGGAAAGGTGTCTAACACAGGAGTCCCAAACTTATTTAAAATATATAGTAGTATATTAAATTTTTCACACAACAGATCTGGAAAATCGTATTTCTATAAATCTACTCAAGGTAATTTTCACTTGTTTCATTGGCAGCCTTTTTTTTTTTTTTTTTGCTTCATTCAACCAAAAAAATCAAGTATTCTTTATTGTACTTGTTTTTAGAGGGTTATTTGTTCTATTGTATTGCCCATCAAACAAGGATAATGTTTTCCATCTTCTTTTCTGCCGGTGTCTGGTGCAGGTCCCTGGACTTAACAGGTCCACTGTTGCTTGGTGGGGTTCCCAACCTGCCTGAAGACTTCCCCGTCCGCAACCGGGACTTTATAGGCTGCATGAGAAACCTCAGCATTGACAGTAAACCCATCGATATGGACAGTTACATCGCAAACAACGGCACCGCAGCAGGTTGTACATGCAGCTTTTATTACAAAGCTTTACATGCACATTGAAGCAGAATGTAATTGTTTTTATTGTATCTATATTTGGAATGAAGTGAATTTACCAGCAGAATAACATGGTTAATATATCTACTGTATTACCCTGTGTATTGTGCTAAATCTCGCTGCTATAAAACTGGAATGTGCCCTAGTGGGACATAAACTCGGTCAACTATTCCAAAGTAACACTGTGATTAATCTGGTTATAAATTTTAATCATCTCTACTCTTTTTCATAAATACAAATGATTTATTGTATATCTTGGAAATATTAGACAAATAGCATGTTTTTTTTTATTTATCTCCAATTGTAAGATGTTATCAATGCAGTCAGTTTACGTTGTATTTAAATATCCACTTCCTTTTGCTTTCCATGTTTAGGTTGTCCAGCAAAGAAAAACTTCTGCTCCAATGATATGTGTCAGAACGGAGGGGTTTGCAACAGCAGGTGGAACACCTACAACTGTGACTGTCCAACTGGATATGGAGGAAAAAACTGTGAACAAGGTAAAAAAAATAATAATAATAACGCCGTGTCAGAATGATTTATGTGTTGTTGTTTTTTGTTTTGTTTTGTTTTTTAAGAAGGAGTTGAACCTTGTGCAAGTATTTAAGAAGATTTACATTTCTGAGGATTATATGAGAGACTCACATGTGTGAGTTTTCCTTCACACATATTCACCCTTTGCTGTGTTTGCATTTTCACTATTGGTTATGATTAACTGTTCATGTACACCCCTGTGTGTTTGCAGTAAACTGTTTATAACCCTGATGGAGTTGTGGGGCTTGAGTGTATAACCCCGAGCACCTTAACCAGACAGCTATGATGTCATCATGTGAGGCTTACCCAGGTCATGACCTTTTTTTCCGCAGGTCATGACCTTTTTTTCCGCAGGTCATGACCTTTTTTCCGCAGGTCCTGACCTTTTTTCCGCAGGTCATGACCTTTTTTCCGCAGGTCATGACCTTTCACACTTGATTTGAAGTCAATCAGACAAATAGTTCCAGGGATATGAAGAAAAGAGTGTTTAGTTTTTAAAGTTGAAAGAGCCAGCTAACAAATAATCCAAATAACAAAAAACCTTTACCTCAATTTTTCATCTCTGAATACGAAAAAAAAAAATCAATTTACAAAATGAAACAGCTGAGACATACATATGTATATAACTGCACTACTGTACTTAGGGACGTAAATGTGACATGTAAGTACTGTACTTAGCATCCCATTGGCTATAAGGGCATAGGCAGCCCATGATGCATTTGGTGACCCTTTGACCCTCATTTACTGTTGTTTGGTGACTTTTTCCCAGTGTGTTCATTTAAACTTTATTACAGTATATATTTGTTATCCATCACGAGGCCAAAGAAAGTGATTCTGATGAAAATGAAAAGAAGAAGCGAACAACGAAACAGGAGATGATAAAAAATATGAAACTGTCACATGGTTGACTGATAACGCAAAGGAATATGGCCGAAACCCATCTACCATCGGTACAATATTGAATATTGGACTAAATCTACAAGAACCTGTAATCATCCGACCTGGCCTCCAAAACCATCTCTGTGTCCAACTTCAACGGCACCAAACAGAAGGTTCTGTTCAACCGAGGCCTCAAAGAACCTGCCTCCATTATCCGGGTTTATGTACTGGTCCGACTGGCCAAAATAGAGACAGGCGGACCCCTTCAAAAGGCATCTCTGTGATTATTGAAAAAGAGGTCATCAGTGAATGACATGGAGAGACCGTCACTCATTTGGATAAAGGAGAAAGAAATTAGAGGAGATACAGTGACTGAGGCGATTGTTTCAGAAAAAACATCCACCATATTCAGTAATTTTATGATTGTATGATCTTATCTTCATACAAAATTGGTACATTTTTATCATTTTTAAAGGTTTTGATGGGACCTTGGAACGACTCAGGCCTTTTACATGTAACATGTGACTTTATTTATGAAAGATTCACAGTACGAAACCACTTCTGGAATGAATTGTGTTATGTATTGTTGTACATGTTATATTGGTATAAATCTTTTTAAAACATCTAGCATTTCATGGAATTTGGAAAAAAATCTGTGAGGTGGGGTTATATAGGGTTCAGGGGCTATTAAAAAAACATTTGGTACCTTGGGTTTTCTTGATATACTTCATCAAGTTAGGTATAACTGTCAAGTGAAATGATGCATTTATGTAGGTGTATATATATATATATATATATATATATATATATATATATATATATATATATATATATATATATATATGTATATATATATATATATATATATTATTCATAAAAATAGGAAAAAAGGTCAAGTGCATTATAGCTAGGGAACACAGTACAGCAAAGTATTACATGAGGGGTCTCCAAACTATTCCACAACGCTGCAGGTTTTTGTTCCAACCAACCGAGAGTTCACAGTTTGACCAATCGTTTCTAAAGACTGAAGTCAGTTGATTAAAAGCTGCTTGGATGGCACAAAAACCTGCAGCGTTGTGGAATAGTTTGGACACCCCATGATCAAAAACAAATGAATTTTAGCAAAAAAGTGTCTGTTTTAAATGTCTGTCCTCTGTGGCCAAAGATTAGTGATGACAAGTTTGGAAACCTCTGATTTAGAGTGATTGTTAATATAGTATCTACAAATACATTGGGTGTCGAACGTTTCCCACCACTGTAGTGTGTGTGTGTGTGTGTGGTGGGGGGGGTGGGGGGGTCAAATGGGATAACAACCCCCCATGACTCTGACTCATGCAGAGTCATAATGGAAAGTCACAGTTCAGGTACTGTTTGCATTTTTACACACACAGAGCATCGCCTCAGGTTTTCGTTTTAGGACAAAGACTAAACACTGAGTCATTTATCAAACCTCAAACTCAACAAATGAAGTAAAACAGTCAGTGCCATCACTCTTCTAACTGCTCCATCCATCACACCTCATGGCACTGTTTTACAGAAGTAACAGTATATATGGTTTCTATGGTTAATCCATAGGGTTAGAACGGTTTGTGTCATGTTCTTCTGCGCTTGTCATCGCTGCTGTTGTTTACAGTCAAGCTAAACAGAAATATCAGGTTCCTCTGTGGTAAGAGGAGAACTTTGATTTCCTCCTCCAGGGCCAGTTTCCAAACAATGTGTGAAGGTGGAGAAACCTCTCCTCGCCCTCTCGTCTATGAGGTGGCCGCCCAGTCAGTGCCAGGCCCCAGATCCAGTATCTGAACTGGTCCAGGATCAGAGCAGGCTGTAGAAGAGGCCTTGGCTGCTGCAGTTCCTGTTGACACATTTGGTTTGGGTCTTAAACACCTTACTGTAATATGAGTAACAGTAGATTTGTTATCATGTTTTAAAGGCAGCCAAACTTATTGAGATGGGCAGACATGCAAAAGCATGTCGGGTTTTTTTAAATTGCTTGTCAGATCAAATGTTCCGATCATTGAGTGAAGAAACAACTACAACAATGTCATCCAGTCATAGATGTAAGCATAAGCACAGCTGCATAAAAAAGAGAAAAATAAAAAAATCACAATTATATATATCACAAGTGAAGGGGTTGACCTACCTGAAGGGAATATCACAGATGTGCAGGAAAGTTACAAATACCTGGGGATCCCACAGACAAATGGTAATCATGAGGAGGCAGCTGGGAAGTCAGCCACAGCCAAATACCTACACAGCCATGTACCATCTGCAAATTAAGGAAGTGGCTGATATGGAAAAGACATACCAGTGGCTGGAAAAGGCTGGACTAAAGGACAGCACAGAGACACTACTCATGGCTGCACAAGAACAAGCCCTGAACACCAGAGCAATAGAGGCCGGGGTCTACCACATCAGACAGGACCCCAGGTGTAGGCTGTGTAGAGAAGCCCCTGAAACAGTCCAGCACATCACAGCAGGTGTAAGATGGTGGCAGGTAAGGCATACATGGAGAGGCATAACCAGGTAGAGGACATACTGTACAGGAACATCTGTAAAGAGTATGGACTGGAGGTCAAGGGTCAAGATGGGAGAACCCCCCAAAGGTGACAGAGAACAAACAGGCCAAGATCCTGTGGGACTTCCAGATCCAGACTGACAAGATGGTGATGGCCAATCAGCCTGACATAGTGGTGGTGGATAAACATGAGAAGACAGTGGTGGTGATAGATGTAGCAGTCCCCAGTGATAGCAACATGAGAAAGAAAGAACATGAGAAGAGAAGAGAAATACCAAGGGCTGAAAGAGGAGTTAGAGAAAATGTGGAGTGTGAAGGCAACAGTGGTATCAGTAGTGATGGGGGTACTAGGGGCAGTGACCCCCAAGCTGGGAGAATGTCTCCAGCAGATACCAGGAACAACATCAGAGATCTGTGTCCAAAAGAGAACATTGTTAGGAACAGCTAAGATCCTGCGCAGAACCCTCAGGCCTCTGGTAGAGGACCTGAGTCTGAAGGAGACACCGTCCATATTTATATTTATATATATGTGTGTGTGTGTGTGTGTGTGTGTGTGTGTACTGAGTGTTTTGTTCAGTACAATGACATATATATTGATGGAAGCACTGAATTTATTTAGTTTTTTATCCAGAAAACATGTCAAATCAATAGATATCATCTCTGAATTAAACTACTATGAGAAACTTTTGTTGTTATCATTACATTTTCCAAACAAATTAGCCATTAAAATGAACAAAAAATGAAGGAAAACAGAGAGTGGTCTAATATTTTTTCTGTAACTGTCAGTCCCAAGCTTCGGGTCTCCTGGCTGATATCAGACAAGAGGGTTTTAAGTGTTTACAGTCAACATAAAAGATTGATATATTTGACTTTTAAGCTTTTAAAGCCTCTGATGAGTCACTCTCACCAGCAGACATAACATGCTTCATTTGTCTGGAGTTAAGCCTTGTTGATTCCCTCTTTTTTTTTACTTTATACAGGACTAAGCTTAAACAAAATAGTTAGACTAAAACCGCTGTACCTTCCACCAGGAACAAATATGTACTTTGTCTGATAATTATAGTGTATGAGCATGTATTTGTGAATGCTTCAGCTGAAATACATGCCCTGGGGACCTGGGAACATAAGGATCTTATTCCATAGATTATACAGAAGGAAATACTAACTGTATGTTGTGCTGAAATGGATGAATGTTTTCCTATAGAGGCTTCTTGTTCATTGTCGACTGGTACAGGGGGTCGTCAGTGGGTCTCACCACTCTGGCTGCCCACATGTCGAAGGGTCCTTGGGCAAGACATTGAACCCTGAAGTGTTCCCAGTGGGCGTGGCAGCGCCCTGCGTGGCGGCAGTTGCCTACTGGTGTGTGTGAATGGGTGAATGTGCGGCTAATGTAAAATGCTTTGGATAAAAGCGCTATATAAGTGCAGTCCATTTACCATTGTTTAACTGTCAATAGGAGCTTATGCAACGTGTGTCACATCTGCAGGAGTGTCTAAAACGTGGATGTTTACGTTGTGTGCTAATCCTTCTAGCCAGAATTAGATCAGATGATACGCCCAGAAAGAAAATCCCTGGAAATATATGAGACGTGGAGATAATATGTGGTTTCTATGTTGCAAAATTAGTATTAAATCCACATTTTCCCATAAACCCTCTTGCTTATATATTGAAAAGATGGAGTTAATCCTGAAGATTTAGATGCAGAAGGTGTTTTTTTATTAAATCCTGCAGAAAGTGATGACAACAGAACAATATAGAACAGTCATCGACCAATGTGGCTTTTTTGGGGGCTCACACTGTTTTTTTGGGGGGGGGGGTGTTTGGGGGGGGGGGGTGTTTGGGGGGGGGTTACATCAGCGTGAGCCAATGGCCAATATAGGCTGCTGATATTTCGAGCCAATACTGATTTTTTTTCCTCTGTGATAAATCTAATTGCCAACGAACACAAAAAAGGAGTGAAAAATCCAAAACATATTCAAAAACTCATTTAAAATACAGAAAAATGACCACAAATGTGAGAAAATATCCAAAACATATATATGCAACATTATAAATATATATGCAATTAATGTGTTTATTCAATAGTTTCAACCAAACACCTTGAAACAAAACGACACAATGACATTTAACTGTGTTAACATTTTTAATCAGATTTTATCATGATGATATATTCATTCACATTAATGCATTAAGTTTGACAGTCCTACTAAAAATATCATACTTTTCAATATTGATAAAGTATCATGAATGAAATTAAATGTGGCAATATATTGCAGAACCAATATTTTCTAAAACTGGTACTATAGGATGTATAGTTTAGTTATAAAATGTATAGTTTATTATATGACAATATGACCTTGACTGTTCTGTGTTTTTTTTGTTTTTTTGTTTTTGTTTTGCTAAAATGCTGAAATTTACAAAAAAATCACACAGAAAATCCCACTAACACAAAAAAGCGATGAAAATTCCACACAATATTAAAAATATTGAAAACACACCCAAACATGTGAATATCTATGCAATTAATGTGTTTATTCAATAGTTTCAACAAAGACACTTGACACACAAAATGACTCTTCCATTTCATTGCATAAAATTTTTTAAATCAAATTAATCATAATGATGGATTCATTTATACTTACAAAAAATACAATCAGTACTTTTCAATATCAATACAGTATAATAAAATTAATTGTGGCGATATATTGCAGAGCCAATAGTGTCTAACCTCCTAAATATCCACTGTCTGACCCGTAGACCCATCACTTTCAGCAGTGTTCCACATACACCATCACAAACCCATGTCACTCCACTTTTTCTACATGTTTGACCTTCTGCTTATGCTTTTATCTTCCTCTGCAGTGATGCCGGCACCTCAGTTCTTCGACGGCCAGGCTCTGGTGTCCTGGACTGAGCCAGATATTACCATCGCTGTCCCATGGTACATTGGCCTCATGTTCCGCACCAGGCAGGCCAGCGGGACCCTGATGCAGGCCAGTGCCGGACCCTCCTCTACCATTAGCCTCATGGTGAGCATCACATGACATTTTTTAACCTTGTTTAATTCACATAAAAAGGTTAATTACTCATAAAAATGATTCATAAAAATGAATAATACATGGGAAACAGAAAGCCAAAAGAAAAAGCAACAGAATCACAGGAAATTGACAAAACAATCAGACAAAAAATCCATATTCATAAATTAATAGATAAATAAATAGCAACTGTGGAGATAGTAGTAGTTACTAATCACCTACCAATGTCAAACGTTTTACAAATATTCTTTGTTTTTATTACTTTCTTCTTTTATGTAATTAGAATTTAAAACACTTGTAAAAAAAAAAATAAAAATAAATAAATAAAAAAAAAAAAAAAAAAAAATATATATATATATATATATATATATATATATATATATATATATATATATATATATATATATATATATATATATATATATATATATATATATATATATATAAATTAGGTTTATCGCCAGCAAATTTAGGCAAGGCAAGGAAAATGTATTTGTATAGCACATTCTGTGTGCAGGACAATTCAAGGTGCTTTACATAAAAACAAATAAGAAAGTTAAAAAGAAAAAACATCATTAAAATACATTAAATTTAGCTTTGTGGATATGACATGTTGTGTACAGCAATATCAAATTAACAACTAGAAAAGCAAACCTCCGCAAAGGCAGACCCCCCCCCCAAAAAAAAATAAAATGAAAGGAGCTCATGTACAACATAAGTCAAAAAGTTATGGGTGGATTTCCATGAAACTTTCAAGATAGTTTGGGTGAAGATCTGGCAGAGATGCTGGATTCTGGATCACTTTGAAATATTACATTCCCTTAAATGGAGAATACACTTCAAAGTTTTCATCCATAACTTTTTGAGTTATGTTATACACAGACAGACTGGCAGACAGACAGACAGATAGACTGGCAGACAGACAGACAGACTGACAGACAGACTGGCAGACAGACAGACAGACAGACAGACAGACTGACAGACAGACAGACAGACTGACAGACAGACTGGCAGACAGACAGACAGACAGACTGGTAGACAGACAGACAGACAGACAGACTGGCAGACAGACAGACTGACAGACTGACAGACAGACTGACAGGCAGACAGACAGACAGACTGGCAGACAGACAGGCCAGACAGACAGACAGACAGACTGGCAGACAGACAGACAGACAGACTGGCAGACAGACAGACAGACAGACAGACTGGCAGACAGACAGACAGACAGACTGGCAGACAGACTGGCAGACTGACAGACAGACTGACAGGCAGACAGACAGACAGACTGACAGGCAGACAGACAGACAGACTGGCAGACAGACTGGCAGACTGACAGACAGGCAGACAGACAGACAGACTGGCAGACAGACAGACAGACTGGCAGACAGACAGACTGACAGGCAGACAGACTGACAGGCAGACAGACTGGCAGACAGACAGATACCTCCTTGATGAAGGTAACAAATACAGTGGTATCAGAATGAAAGCCAAATATAACATATTCAAAATGCAGATGAAAACTCATATGCAACTTTTCATAAATACATTTTGTAATATCTTTCCAGAAGCACGTTGTGGCGCTGCAGTGCCAGAATATGTGCTTGACTGTTTTGGACTGCACTACGGGAAACAAACAAACAAAAAAACTATTATCATCAAAAAAAAAGTGTCATCATTCTTCACATCATTCTTAAATTTCTGCATAAAATGTTTGATATCACGCACCATTCTGTCGCACTTGTGATATCATCATCAATGAAATTCCAGCGTGGTGACATCAGCAGACGTACAGCGGGGGAGGGGGAGGCCACGCAGGGGGGCGCTCAGGCTGGGCTTTTGTCACTAGAGAAAAGCCAAATGTCGATTGTTCGCAGGTTTTAAACATGGGTTGACCTGCTAATTTTCATGGAATAGTAGCTTTTGAAAGGAATTCTAATGGATGTGCATCTTCTCTAACGTCCAGGTGAGTGATCAGCAGTTCCGTATGGAGGTGTCACTAAGGCAGCGGCTGGTGGCGTCGCTGAGCTTTTCCCAGGTTCGGGTCAATGACGGAGAGTGGCATCACATACTGGTGGAAGTGAGGAGCATTAAAGATGGCAAGGACATCAAATACATGGCTACTGTGTCCCTGGACTATGACATGTATAAGGTACAATGATGCCAGGATGATACAGGCGGAGGCAGAGGCTCAGGGGGAGAGCGGGTCGTCCATTGACCGAAGGGTTGGCGGTTCGATTCCCGCTCTGTCCTAGTCAGTCCGTTGTGTCCTTGGGCAAGACACTTTACCCTCCTTGCCTCCAGTGTCACTCACACTGGTGTATGAATGAGTATGAATGTTTGGTGGTGGTCAGAGGGGCCGTAGGGGCCACGCTTCTGTCAGTCTGCCCCAGGGCAACTGTGACTACATCTGTAGTTTACCACCACCAGAGGGAGCATGTGAGAGTGAATGAATAATGGATCAATAATGTAAAGTGCTTTGGGTGCCTTGAAAAGCGCTATAGAAATCTAATCCATTATTATTATTATTATTAAATTTCCATTTGTGGTTTTTGGTTTCACACAGAAATCAGTGGAGATTGGAAATGACCTTCCAGGTTTGAAGCTGCAGACTCTCCATATTGGCGGTTTGCCCGGGGAGGGTAATCATGTCATCAAAGGCTTTGTGGGCTGTATACAGGTCAGTGTGATGGCACTTTACCAGGACCTATTCAGATTATTATACAGTTTATTTTTTTCTTTATTTCTTTATGCCTCTCAGAGTTGTCACGCTAAAAAAAGACTTAATTGCAAGTGTTCATTGAGGCATGATGATTGTATTTATTTATTTTATTTTTTCAGAGTTTAAAATTGCCTTTAAAGGTGTATTTTGATGGGGTGGGGCTTAATTGCAGCCAAAAAATCTCAAATGTGTTAGCTTGTCAGTACAAATTTAGTCTTTTCACTCTTCCAAACAATGCACATTTTGGGGGCTGCAGCGACAGTTCTACAGAAAACAATGTGGCTGATATAAGATAAAAGGTGTTTGTTTTGTGGTCCTCCAGCTCATGGCATCATAGTGTTATCAGCCATGTGTCTATATGTGGGACTGATCAGCAATTTCATGTCAATTTCAACCTCACACTCAAAAAATAAAGTAACATATACTGTAATATCACAAAATATATATATTTTTAAAATATCTAGATGTATATTTTACAGTAAGTAAATAAATGAAACCATTTTATCACCCCGTCTCGTCATCTGAACTCACTTTATCCTCACTAGGGTCGTGGGGGTCAGAGGTCACCCTGTATGAGTCTGCAGTTCATCTCAGGGCTGAACATATATAGACAAACAATCACTGTCACATTCACACCTATGGGCAATTTAGATGAACCTGTTAACCAGTTAACCAGTTAACCTGTTAACCAGTTAACCTATCAGTGCATGTGTTTGGATGGTGGGAGGAGCCAGAGTACCTGGAGAAAACAAGGAGAACATGTAAACTCCACATAGAAAGGTCTGGTGTGGGAATAGAACCAACCACCTTCTGTCTGTGAGGCACCAGTGCTAACCAGTGCTAACCAGTGTTAACCAGTGCTAACCAGTGCTAACCAGTGCTAACCACTACGCCACTGTGCCACCCCCATTTTATCATATAAATTGCAATTAAAACAAAAATACACAGACTTTAATTGAGTTTAACTTGTTAAAATAAATCGCTACCACAGGCATTGATCAGCAAAACAGCAGCCATCCTAAATCTGATGTAAGGTTTTTTTGTATTAACAAAAGGTAATGAGGTTAACCATTTTGGTTGTTCATTTCAAGAACAGATGTCACATATATTTCAGTGTATTTCGTTACATCTATAACAGAATGATGTTATAATAACATGGATTTTTCCTTCCAAGGCTCCTGGAATTACTCTGATCCAAATTCACATTAACAATATTTTCATGGTCTTCTTTAGGGTGTGCGTATGGGCGAAACCTCCAACAATGTTGCCAACGTAAACATGGCCCAGGGCTTGAAGATCCGTGTGGAGGATGGCTGCGACATTACCGATCCCTGCGACTCCAACATCTGCCCAGAGAACAGTCACTGCAGCGATGACTGGAGCACACACTCCTGTGTCTGTGACCCAGGTACCAACACCTCACATAAACATTACATGTGTCTCACTGTGCTTTTGCTTCACTTCTCACCCCTTGGCTTGTCTGTCCTGCAGGTTATTTTGGCAGAGAGTGTGTGGATGCTTGTAAGCTCAACCCCTGTGAGCACGTTTCCACCTGTGTTCGCAAACCAAGCTCCTCCCACGGCTACACCTGTGAATGTGGACACAACTACTATGGCCAGTACTGTGAAAACATGTACGAACTCTTATTTTACCTTTTGGTATTCCCTTCAAAACTTTCATTACATTTCGCTCGTCTCTTCCTTGAACAAAAAAAACATAAATATGTCAAACAGTCAGCCTTTTACGAATTTTGTGTGATACCTGAGACCAGTGGCGGACTGGCACCAAAAAGAGGCCCTAGCAATTTTGATAGAGAGAGGCCACATTTGTGGGCACATTGTCGGGCGCAGGCTTTTTAGAGAATAACTCCACAATATTTGTGCTTTTCCCAGATTCAGCCAATGAATTCAGGCTATTTGTCCTTTATAGGAAAAAAATGTCATTATTATTATTTAGTTTAGTAGGCCTATTATTTGTCAGGGTTAACTGGCTGTTTTATTTGTTTGCTTTTTCCCCCTCTTTTTTGTGGCCGCCTTCAGCTCCGCTTTATTATTTTTTATTATTTTTATTTATTCATTTATTGATTTGCGGCCGCCTATCGACACAGCCGGTCCGCTTTATTTATTTATTTATTCATTCATTCATTCAGCCTAATCATTTGCGGCCGCTCCGCTTTATATTTTCATTTATTTATTTGTTTGTGATGCCGCCTGTTGTGGCCGCTTGGTGATGCGGCCGCTCGCGGCTTTCGGCCGCATCACCAAACGGCCACAGTGGCAGTTGCCCACATTGCCCAATGGCCAGTCCGTCCCTGCCTGAGACACACACACACAGAGTCCACTTCTCTTTTATAATGTAGAGCACACACAATAGAATTTGAATAAATATAGTATGAAGGTATCACTATTAATAATATTAAAATAAAATAAAAAACACTATAATTTATGATGTTTTATTATTGTTTTTATTGTTTTACATCATACATATTGTGCCATTTTAGATATTTCTATTTATTTTATCTAAGGTTAGGGTTATCTTTAAAAAAAAAAAAGCTTTTTACTATATATATATATATATATATATATATATATATATATATACATACATACACACACAGTATGGCACGTAAACCGGATTGTACTTCCAATTTCCTCATATTTGTACAATGACAAACATGCCATTCTAATTCTAAAATCATATGTACCAAATATCAATATGGCAAGTAATATAACAGATAAATAACTGTGCAAACATATTGTTTCATGTAAGGCCTTGTGAGGAGTATGATTTAAACCCACACCTCCATTTGGAGACCAGAAGTGTCTTTACTGTGGATGGAGCAGACACTTGAGTCTGGTGCTTTAGACCGATCCAGATAACTAAGAGTTAAATACCCAAGCAGTCAGTATCGTCTCTGATCGCACGTGAATTAGCCAGCCCTTAAAGAAAACCACTCATTTTCCCTTGAACCCTGACCCTTATGACACGCATCACTTCCTGTCTGCAGCAGGATGTGGGCTGCACGGCTGACTGAAGCACCATAGGTGTTTAGTCTGTCCTGCCCTCATACCACTGTTTCTCATCCCCTATCAGATCACATAGAGATCACTTCTTCTGCGGAGAAAGAAACTCTGTGTGTGTGTTTGGATGAATAAGTCACAGTTGATTTACTGATTTGAAAGTGTGGAAGAAGTTTATTGTAGATTCAGGGTGGTGGAAAGTGTTCAGTCAGAGATAACCTTGACAGATAGTCAGGTATCAGCTGTAGTCCTGCTGATCCATGGATGTCAAAACCTGATCAGCTATCACTGGAACACCTGAACTATACTGAAGGACAACAGGTGCACTAAAAGACTCAATAGAAATTTTTTCCAAAGAGCTTTTGTTGTGAATGTTTCTTTATTTTTGATGCCAGAGTGAAGAAGCCGTGCCCCGATGGATGGTGGGGGACTCCCATGTGTGGGCCTTGTAGCTGTGACACCAGCAGAGGATTTTATAAAGACTGCAATAAGACCACAGGAGAATGTCGCTGCAAGGTAAGAAATATGCAAAAATAGTTATTTTTATTTTGTTGATCCATCTACATATATACATTTCCTTCTTTATCCTCCTGAAACCCAGTCATGTATTTGTGTCCTCTGTAGGGGACAGCGTTTTATTTTAATAAATAAATGTTCACTGAAAAGGACATTTTATTTTGAAAAAAATTTGAAAAATGTATCTGAATCATCATGTCCACATCGTGCTATTTACAATTAAGGCAATTATTTAATGTAAAGTGGTGAGAATGTTTACTTTCTGGGTCTCAGGAGGTTATGTGTAAATAATCTTTGTACTGTAAATAAACTATGGAACTTACTGCCACTGGAAATAAAATACATTAGTGATTTTAAAATGTTCACCACCACAACTAAATCTGGGCTGAAGAACAAACAAAACTGTACCCCTCTGTAAATGGTGTGCATTATGTGTAAAAAAAAAATGCTTGAAAATGAATGTTTTATACTACGTAAATGCAATACAATACAATTGTAAATACAATTTAACTGTTTTTATATAGAACAGTGTAGTTTTGTCTTCTGTCTTTTTTTTCCCTTTCCTCCTTTGCTTTCATTTTCTAAATAATATTGTAATGTATTTGAATGTAGTGCTGTAGAAAAGCCCAACCAGGGACAGGAGTGGAGAATTAGCACAAGCTATAAACTCTATATGCATCAACTGCAAGTCTGGAACTGTGTTTGGCTGCATTGTCCCTGCTAAATAAATAAATAAAAAAGTCAAATATGTGACCCCCCACCAGTAAACCAGGCATAAGTGTGTGTAAATCCAAACAGAGTTATGTGTGTATCTTGGTAGAGTGGAAACTAAGGTTTAAGATGGTGAAAAAATGATGTTTCTATCACAAGTAGAACCAAAGTTATGGTCATTTTAATATCCACATTTGGACATATTTTACAATTTGCATATTTTTAGATATTGTCCGTTAAAGTTTTGGACTGTTTTGGGGTAGGAAGTCCTTAGCAACGCATAATAATTTGTATCCGATTGACACAAATTGTTGACAGATGTTAAAGGACACTCTGATGGACATGTCACAGAAGTTTTATATATTATAATAATAGGACAGAAGTGTGACGTATTATAATCATTTGGCTTACACCATTGGACAGAACATTCAATATAAGCTTTTACCTCGTACCAAACACTTGGGTGTTTACCCACGGAACGGAGATCGTTTTGTTCGGCGAAAAGAGGTGGAAGTCGTCTTTGTCTTTGCTCAGCAATACCTGAACTTTTGTCGCCGCTTAAATAATTGACTCAATAAACACCTTTATTGATTGGATTTCAATGTAATGACCACAGGAAGTGAACATAGAGGTGTTAAGGTACCGTATTTTGATAAGGTGTAAACACTAATAACAAATCACCTTCCAGCCTAAATTTGGCTGTAGCTCTGAACGGCTCAGCGCCACTTATGCCTGGTTTGGTGGTGGTGGGTCACAAATATCCACTGATTGGACTTTTTTGTCTCCTCTTTCTGCAGGAAAACCACTACCGTCCAGAGGGAGAGGACAGATGTTACCCCTGCGAATGTTTCCATACTGGCTCAGAGTCACGGACCTGTGACCCCGTCACCGGGCAGTGTCCGTGTAAAGGAGGTGTCATAGGTCGTCAGTGTAACCGCTGTGATAACCCTTTTGCTGAAGTCACTTCCACTGGATGTGAAGGTATGTCACTTCTTACAGATAATCTTACGAGGGCTGTAAAGACAGTTCTACAAACCAATCATGTCTTCTGGGTTCAGTCAGACATGCTCCATTTATCAGAACAAAAGAAGAAGAAAAAAAAAGGGATTTGTTTATAAAAATGAACTCATTTATTCACGGTTGGTGTTAAGGTGGGGCATTTGTAGGCAGTGCCCCCCCTAGTGGCCACTGGTGCCCCACTGACCCATCACAGGACAAAAAAATGTTTTAATTCTTCTTAAAAATGTTTCCTTGTGTCAGCCCTTGCTTTTTAAGGCTGTGTGACGGTCTGCCCTTATGTCAGTGCTGTGACGCACAGTGAGGGTGGCAAATGACCCTGCTTTATGTCTCACTACTGTCCCAAGATTCCAGATTTTGCTAATTACATGTCATTATAGGAATGAGATGCAGTGTAACGTTCACTGTGACTTTAACAGTGCGCAGTAAACACACAAGCACCCAGAGTCCATCTCAGACAGTTTATACAAAACAAACCATAGGTCAACACCTTGACTTTTCTTTTAAATTGTATGGGGGGGGCGGTGCAACAGACATATACAACATGTCTGTTGTACATGGGCTGGTCCCCACCCAGGCCATGCAGCGTGGTTGGTGTGCAGGAGGAAAAGGGGTCCTGACTCCCATCACCTCCTGAGGCATCGAGTCCTGGGGAGAGAAGGTGCAGCGAGTCCACGGCCCGGGGATGTGGGGAATCAGCTAGTGTCATTTGTATAATAGTAAGTTCATTCTACTTCATTGATGGACATGGATGATGTGGATGAAGTTTTAGTTTTGTTTTGTTTTTTTTCCAAAATGAATAAAAGACTTTGTGACTGATAGTGGTGACATGACAGAATCAGCACAGTCATAAAAAACTCATTGGAAAAGTTTATTGTATTTTTCCTGCATCACAAAGTGTGGTGGATGAATTAACAAAGTGTCAAAAGGACACAAATAGTGTTGATCACATCTGCTGGTGCTGCAGTAGAGCTAAGTCTGTGTCTTTGTCACCATCCAGTCAAGCAGAAGAAGCCAGTCTGGCTACAGAGCCAGCTTGGCAGTGGGACTGCAACCACACAATACAGTATTGATGAATACAAGACAAAAACCACAAAGTCCCCAAGTCAAAATGAATGTCAGTGTGCTTACTCTTTGACCCAATATGAAGCTTCTCAGAGGCTCCAGGCGTGGTTAGACTTTTAATGAACGAAAACAGTGTTACAGTATGACAACTGTTGTTAGCGCCCCACGTCTGTGGAGTTAAGGACGTTTCTAACATTTATATGATACATTTATTTATATACATTTTTGTATTGCACGATGGTTATAAGTGTATATTTGGGGTTCTTATACAGTCTGATGGCTGTGGGGAAGAATCAGTCAGACACATAAAGGCACTTTCCTACTGTAGGAACCTTTTGTGGTTCCTAAAACCTTTTTCGTTCCTACTCGCAGGCAGGGTCTTTTTTCTTTCTCTAGGAACTAAATGAAGTAGGTGTAGAGCCCAGGCCACACCTATTTTCACATCTTGCAGTACCACTATCTTTAAAACCGTCTGTGTCGCGTCAGGTGTGTGTTGGAAAGTAATAAAGGGACGGACGACGCGGTTTTGGTTTTGGGTCAATAGGGATGTTGGTTAAAGCGATGACATTAACATACATCATAGTATCACCTGCCTCTGGATTGTTCATCTCCTAACTCTCTCTGTTAACTCCTCCATACTTGACATTAAATGCTATATTTGACCACCATTAACATTCCTGACTACAGAACATTACGACTGTCACCTCCTCATTCTCTATTCTAGTAGCGCTGTCTTCTACTTCTACTGTGTTGAATTTATTGCTTAAAGAATACATTCCTGTGATGGAAGTGAGTGTCACATTGGCCCCTCCCATGGTTCTTACTGCTCTGTGGGAATGCAAACCCAAAGGTTCCCTTGGAACTGTATAGTTCCAAGAACTATATAGTTACTAGAACCAAGTTCCAAGAACTACTCTGTGGAAAAGAGCCTAAAGAATAGAAATGGTACCAATAAGTTGAGATGAGCATAATTGGAAATCAATCATTTCTTGAAATCAGATGTTCCAGATCTCTTGTCTAAAAATGTGTTATTATTAGAGCCTGACTAATATTGGATTTTTGGGGCGAATATTGATATTGGAGAATAATAAGAGCTGATATGGTAAATGGACTGAGCTTATGTAGTGCATTTATTACAGTTGGTGTCCAAAGGACTTTACAATCCTCACATTCACACACACACCAGTAGACGGCTGCTGCCATGTAAGGTTCTGCCTGTCCCTACTGGGAGCAACTTTGGGTTCAGTGTCTTGCCCAAGGACACTTCAACACGTGGGCAGTCAGAGCCAGGATTCGAACCGTTGAACCTTTGGTAATTGGGCGACCTGCTCGACCAACTGAGCCACAACTGCCTTGATATCCAATATATCGGCTGATATCTGATATTGTCTGATACCCATATATTCATTATAATTATTGATTTTAATAGCTTCATTCATCATATATTGGCCAATATATGAAATAACATTTGTTAACAGTTGCATGAATATTTGTTTAAACTGGGCATGTGCAGAATGAATTAGGTTAGTCCAAAGTTATTCCTGATTGTAGCAATTAATTTAATTAATTAAGTGTTAAAACTGTGTTTCCACTGGTGTTGTTTTTGCTGGCCTGTTTTAATTGGGTGAAAAAAAGGTTATAGGAATTACAAATGGTTCCTACAGTGGGAAAACACCTTATGTCTCCCAGTTATGATTTACACCTCATTTCCAAATATTTGGGGTAGAATGTCTGTTAAGTTGAATTTTGTAAAGAAGAAAAAGCACATAAGGATGAAAACAGTGAGATCCCGGTTCCTGTCATATCTAACTGTACAAGAATGAAGAGTTGCAGACAAGCCAAGAAGTTTGCAGGTCCCAACATGGAGCTGTTTGAACCTAAACACACTGACTGAACGCATGTGTCCTTTCCACAGTGGTGTACGAAGGGTGTCCCAAAGCATTTGACTCTGGCATCTGGTGGCCGAAAACCAAGTTTGGACGCCCTGCTGCCATGGACTGTCCCAAAGGATCCATCGGTGAGTGTCACATCACTATCAAGCTGTGGGTGTGGTGAAAACAGTGGTCATCTACGTTAGCTCACAAGAGTTTTAGGACATTTATGTTAAAACTTAGTGTTGAGGTAAGGTTGTATTTCAGGCTAAAATATTCAGGATATGGATTAAGCTACATCCATGTCAGCATTTTTAATATGTATATATATATTAGGACATTAACGACTTCAGTTTTCGGGGTCTAGTCGACTTGTCATGATGACATCATGACATTGTCAGCTGGAACAACACAGACACGCAACTTAAAGAAAAAAACAACAACACACAGACACGTCTGTCCAAAAGTGAGCAACTTGTATTAAAATCCACTGCAACCTAACAATGTCCACTGACAAGACACAAGCATATGCATTTTAACACCAACAAAACAAAGGCTAACGTTAGCAAAGAGTTTCCTGTTAAATTTACCTGAACATCAGTAGGTGGACAATGTCCACGTTTGGTCTGGACCCACAGCTCTAAAACTGGACTGTCCACACGTCTGTCACGCGTCCTCACTTTTCATAGTAAGTGCAGAACGTTTAATTCAGTGGCCGATAAGACACGCACCACTGTCTATGTCTGGATAAAATGAGCGCGCCTTCGCTACTGCTCACTCAGGTTAGCTAGCGGATGCTGCTTATATCACCCAGATAAATGCCTCTTCAGATGGATGTGCTGTTTTTTCATCTAAGGTGAAGTACAAGAGAGGGACAGACGCACATGCAATGTGTGTCTGTCCACCACAACTGTCTTACCTGCAGTAACCACGTCTTGTTTAGGTCTAACTGTGTTTAAGCGCCGAGAGAGAGACAGAGACAGAGACAGAGACAGAAACAGAGACAGAGACAGACAGACAGAATAACATGCGACTTGTCGACTCCTCCAAATTGAAGTCGACTCGTGCTACAGGAGTCGACGTGTCGACTTGTCTGTTAATGCCCTAATATATATATATATATATATATATATATATATATATATATATATATATATATATATATATATATATTATACAGTTTTGTTGCAAGCTAGGCAACGCGTTAATGTAATATTGTAAGATAGAAGTGTAATACTACTACTACTACTACTACTACTACTACTAATAATAATAATAATAATAATAATAATGATAATAATAATGATAATAATAATAATAATAATAATAATGATAATAATAATAATAATAATAATAATAATAATAATAATGATAATAATAATGATAATAATAATAATAATAATAATAATAATAATAATAATAATAATAATAATAATAATAATAACAATAATAATAATGATAATAATAATAATAATAATAATAATAATCAGAGTAATTCTGTGCTGCAGATGAGTTAATTGTGTTAAAAGTTTTATTCAGATTAATCATAATGGATTAATCTGTGTTAATCTGCTTAGAATTTTACCAATAAAAAAACACATTCTGTCTCCACTGTTCCAATGATGTGTGATAGAAAGTAACAGTAGAGGTAAATAAACTAAAGACTGACCAACCCTTTTCCAGGAATCTGTCACTTTCCTAGTTCCCTCCTTGTAACTGTTGTCACCATGACAACCCTTTCATTGTAGTCCCAGATCCGTTAATGAATTTATTTGTGAACACTGCGCAGACTGACAAACCTTCGGTCGAACAGACGTTGAATTTTGAATAAGTTTTAATCTGATAAAGAGTTCACGGCATTTGACTGGACGTAAGTTTTGAATATTCATTTAAAACCACTGCTACTTTCCTAATGTTCAAAGGGATTATATTGAAAGCTTGACTCTATACATTGAATTAAATTGAATTGAAGACATATCTTGGAAACTTGATTTAAGCAGCATTTAAGACTTGAGTTTTTCTATTGGTAACATACATGTGGTAACATTTCATTAGTTTTATTCCAGAAGAATTTTACTTGTAGTTTATGTGTATCTATTTCTGTGTTTGATTGTGTGTTTTGTTTTGTTTTTTTGTTAAGCCCTGTGAGATGACATTGTTGTGGTTTGGGGCTCTATAAATAAAATTGAATTGAATTGAAATGGAATTGTTTGAATAATTGTTTGAATAGCCTTGATTTGAGTTACACTCAGATCTACATTAATGTTTGAAAATAACACACAGGAAACATTATGATGCTAAATGTATTTCTACATGCTAGTTCATATTATATTTTAACACCATTAAAAACACATGGTCCAGATATGTGGTGTAATTTCCACAGAATGATTTCCTCAAATGGCTATTTTGTAAATGTTGCTCACAAGGTCAGTAGCAGCTGTTAGTAAGTGAGCAGCTGTGTGTGTTTCATTCTGGATGTATTCAGTGTTTGCCTTTGTCTCTTATGTACGAGTTGAATGTCTGTTACAGAGTCACGCTTGACTGGTAACTTTAAAACCTAAAGTCTATATAAACACAGCAAAGAAAATGTCCAAATGTTTTTGCTACTGCTGTCAAATGATTCAAATATTTAGTCTCATTAGTCACAGGTTTGCTTTGGATTAATTTCGATTAATTCTGATGAAAACAGTTTGTTTGTGTGTTTGTCCGTTGATTCAAATTTCTCACAAAATACACAAAAATACAATAATAAACCAAAAAAATACAGAGCAATAATATACAAAACATGCTAAAATCCACTAAAATTCACAAAAAATAAACAAAAAAGGAGAGAAAAATGAGAGGAAAAAGGGGCGAAGAAAACAGACAGGAGTAACAAAAACTGCAAAAAAGAAAAGAAAAAAAAGGAGGAAAAAAGAAAAACAGATAAGGCAGACCTTTGGTCATATTTATTAGTTTAACTGTCACTATTTATTTTTCAAATTTCTACAAGATTTTCTGATATTTTATATCATTTAACAGAAAAAAAGTCACTATCAGCTCCAAGTATTGCCTCCAAATATTGGCACCTGTATTGATCATCAGCTAAGGCCGATGGAAAAAAATCTAAATTGGTATCAGCCCCAAAAAATCCATATCATTTGATTATTATTTACTTTCACACGTCGTTGCTGCACTGCATCCAAAGGTGGACAAACTCCATATTGAATGATGACATTTCCAGTTCCTGAGGACTGACTGAATATTGATATTTATGTTTTATTGATTATGTTTGGACCGTAATTGTGTGTTGTTACCTTGAATTGTCCTATGTATGAATTGTGTTGTAAACCTGTTCAGTTGAATTGAATTAATTCTCTAATGACCTATAGTACTGTCCTCCTTAATAATAGGTTAACTCTAAACTAACTAATTTAATATATCTACAAATATGCAGATTATTCTGAATCTTTTTTGTTTGTCTTTATTTCTTACCAGGAACTGCCATCCGACACTGTAGTGATGAAAAGGGCTGGTTATCCCCTGAGCTCTTCAACTGTACCACTGTGACCTTTGCACATCTGAAGAAAATGGTAAGTGAACCAAACCATTAGCCATTAACCACAAGGTTTGTCTTCAGACAAAATGTTGGGGGGTGAGGGGTCAGGGCAATAAAAAAAGAGGTATATTTTTCTCGTCCCCCTGGGCGGAGTCTCGTTCAGACTCAGGTCCTCTACCATGGAAGCCTGTAGGTTCTGTTTAGGATCTTAGCTGTTGCTAGCGTTGCACACTTTACAACAAAGATCTCTGATATTGTTCAGGTTGGGGGTCACTGCCCCTAGTGCCCCCATCACTACTGGTACCACTGTTGCCTTCACACTCCACATTTTCTCTAACTCCTCTTTCAGCCCTTGGTATTTCTCAAACTTCTCGTGTTCCTTCTTTCTGATGTTGCTATCACTGAGGACTGATACATCTATCACCACCACTGTCTTCTCATGTTTATCCACCACCACTATGTCAGGCTGATTGGCCATCACCATCTGGTTTGGAAGTCCCACCAGTGACACAAACTATTGACTGATCTAAACTGTTTAATAGGATGATAATAAATCTGTCATTTGTCTGATTGTGGCTTATGTTAAAAATTTTACTTAGACAATGAAAATGCACTGTTCCAATTTTGAGCTAAAAATGAATTTAACACATGGGTACAGTTAACAGTTAAATGAACACATAAAGACCCAAACATCCAAAGGGTGTGTGGCATGTAATGAACAAAAGAAGCAAAATGTGTAACTAAGCAGGTAAAATATGAATCTGTGTCCTGTCTTGGCTGTGTAAAAATATTGTGTGTAAGATGTGAATATGGTGTGAATGAATAACCAAATGAGTATTTGTCCTCTCAACACCTCCACTGGCTCCACCCGTCAAACACAGAATCACATTTAAGATCCGCCTCCTCACCCATAAAGCCCTCTATCACCAGGCCCCGCCCCCCTACCTCACTGACCCCCTAACACCTCATGTCCCCTCCTGCAGCCTCCGGGCCTCTTCTGCCCACTTCCTCGCCCAACCGTCCAAAATCAACCACTGAATCTGGGGGGGGAGCAGAACCTTTTCTGTAGCCACCCCAAACCTCTGGAACTCACTCCCCCCAACCATCCGTCACTGTTCCAACCTCAACACTTTTAAATCCCTTTTAAAAACTCATTTATTTAAGATTGCTTTTAATGTTTGATTAACTTTATTCTGTCTGTTTTAATTTGCGATTCCTCTCATTTCTATTATTTGTTTTCATTGTAGTTGGACTCTTATTGTTCTATTCTTACTACATGTAAAGCACTATACAAATAACATTTATTATTATTATTATTTTTATTTTTTTTATTTAATTGTGATTAATCAAAATACATCCACAGGAACCCTGTGATTAATAGGATTATAATGTTCAATCATTTGACAGCACTAATGATTATATGTGACCCACCACCAGTAAACCAGGCATAAGTGTGTGTAAATCCAAACAGAGTTATGTGTGTATCTTGGTAGAGTGGAAACTAAGGTTTAAGATGGTGAAAAAATGATGTTTCTATCACAAGTAGAACCAAAGTTATGGTCATTTTAATATCCACATTTGGACATATTTTACAATTTGCATATTTTTAGATATTGTCCGTTAAAGTTTTGGACTGTTTTGGGGTAGGAAGTCCTTAGCAACGCATAATAATTTGTATCCGATTGACACAAATTGTTGACAGATGTTAAAGGACACTCTGATGGACATGTCACAGAAGTTTTATATATTATAATAATAGGACAGAAGTGTGACGTATTATAAAAAAGAGGTGGAAGTCGTCTTTGTCTTTGCTCAGCAATACCTGAACTTTTGTCACCGCTTAAATAATTGACTCAATAAACACCTTTATTGATTGGATTTCAATGTAATGACCACAGGAAGTAAACATAGAGGTGTTAAGGTACCGTTTTTTGATAAGGTGTAAACACAAATAACAAATCGCCTTCCAGCCTAAATTTGGCTGTAGCTCTGAACGGCTCAGCGCGACTTATGCCTGGTTTGGTGGTGGAGGGTCACATATTTGGTTTCATGTGGTTCCTGCTAATTATTATTATTGTCACTTGTACTTGTAGGAAGAAAAGCATCTTTTCAACAGTGTAATTTGATAGTTTGTGGTACATAACAACTGAATTGTACCAACTGTGTTTGACCTGAACATAATACTTCAGGCTTGAACTAATCCTGGGATTGACCAGTTTCTGTTCCATCCCATCGCTCCCATTCAGCTTCCTCCTGCCTTCACCTTCTCCTTTGCATTATTGCAGAATGAGGATCTGCGACGTAACTCATCGAGGATGGACACCGAACGCTCCAAGACCATTGTGCGAATGCTTCATAGTGCCACCAACAACACCCAGAGTTACTATGGCAACGATGTGAAGACGGCCGCCCAGTTACTGAATCGTGTGCTGCAATATGAGAGCCAGCGGGCAGGGTTTGAGCTGACCGCCACCAGGGACGCAGAGTTTAACGAGGTACAACAGAAAAACAACACCATAAACAGGTCTTTAACTCCTTTACCACTTTTTAATGTCTTTACAACATAAACATGTGTTGTCTGTGTGTGAGGAGAGACTTAAAAAAACACTCACTCTCCTTTTGTCCTGAGCCATTTCCTGTTGGAGGGGGATGAAAACGCTCTGTTTGGGATGTTCTGTACTTCATACATCACGTGCATAGATTCATTTGAATACCCCACCCTACCCCACCTCATCAGCTCAGCTAACCCCACCTACTGGTCTCCTGCTCAGACTCAGATCCGCCATTATTCTATATCACTGGTGAAATAAGGTGCGTTGGGGTCTGAGCTCTGGTCGCTGTGTGTCCAGGTCCATAGTTGGTCTGACCTGGGTTCATTGGACGGGTTGGTCCATGGGTGGCACCCTGACCCGGTTGTCGTGGCTCGTGTGGTCAACCCAGATCCACATGTACCGGACCTGAACGTGCAATGCGCCTGTTAACGGACCAGGACCCAAAGGCACCAGGGCTGTAAAACTCAGCCCTTGGACCACTTTGATTCTCTCCAGCTGATTTTCTTACCTACGCCAAGGAGGTTACTGTCTGTCTGTTTGTTTGTTTGTCTGTCTATGTACAACATAACTCAAAATATTATGGACGGATTTCAATGAAACTTTCAGGATCGCTTGGGAATGACACAAGGACCAATCATTTTGATTTTGGTGAAGATCTAGAAGAGATCCTGGATTGTGGATCACTTTGAAATTTACCGCAGTGTACTCAGATTCAAAGTGATCCAGGATCCAGGATTCTTCCAGATCTTCACCAAAGGGCCTGTTTACACGTACCCGGGTATTTTGGAAAACTGAGACATTTGCCTTCGTTTGTGCCTGTCGTTCATACACAAACATACATACAATAATCAGACTGAGGGAGAATCCAAAAGACATTACCAGAACACAGCAGAGGGTCAAAGCCAGAGGTCCAAGGTCCAGAAAAGTGCAGACCAGGAGCAAACAGGGTCATTATCATAAAAAGGCATAAGGTCATAAAAGAAGGGATGTGCATACCAGGAACAAGAGAAAAAACAGAAACTGTAACGCCAAAAAACACTTCAAAAACCCAGTGATCAAGACAATTCAATTCAATTCAATTTTATTTATAAAGCCCTAAATCACAACAAAGTCGTCTCAAAGGGCTTTACAAAAACACAATCAACTACAGAGATACATGAAAAAGTCCCAAGCATCCCCTGTCCTTAGACCCTCCCCCTGTCCTTAGACCCTCCTTCTCAGCAGAAAAAACTTCCAAACCCAGTGGGAAAAAGAAGAAATCTCGAGGAGAACCACATTGAAGGACAGATCCACTCCCATGGACGGACAGGCTATAGATGAACGTCCATATATAAATGCAGGAAGGGGGGGCTGGTCCAGACAGGCAGGGGCAGTGGTCCGGGGTCGCAGGTCGGCACAGACGAGAAACTGCAGATCCTGTCGTCCATGGCTCCTGTGCAGACACTGTCAGGAAAACCACCACTCCCCCCAGGGGGGGGGGGGCACACCAGGTGACTAGTCATGAACAGACTTGGTATGAAAGATAGGTTGTAAAAGTTACAGAAACAGGTGTGAGGCAAGAGGAAATGCTCACCATGGCAGCTAACAAACTCACACCCATTTGTGAGACACAAAGTATAAATACACAAGGAAATGGGTGGAACACATTGGGAGAAATGAACAGGGTGGAGAAACACCAGTGACAGGAAGTAAAGCGAGACAAGGTGAACATGAACCCACATGTCAAAATAAAAGCCCAAGACATCAACAAATGACAAAAAACAGCAAGACTCACAAAAATAAAAGAAAACAGGACATGAGAGACAAGACTCTTAGCACAACAGTCACATGGCAGGTCCTGCAATTTCAATAGAACCTGCCACATACTGAGCACATCATAATCAATCTGAACCAGTTTGGAGTGACTCACTGCTAACAAGACTGAAAAATGAGCAACACACAAGAGAAAATCAAATCAATTTTTTTCACATTGACAATTAGTGACATTGAATCTTGAGATTCAAAATATGATTAAAAGAAAGACAATACAAATTTAAACGTGTGTGTTTGTCTGTGTTAAGTTATTGATGACAAATGGAGGTGGGATTCAGTAAGTTTTCCTACCCTCATTCCTTTTCTACCATAAATGAATGTATTTGAAATGTTGTAGCTGCGTGTGTTCTGTTGATTATATTAGTGTTTTCACATTTTAGGTTTGTCTGTATGCTCATCTGGTGGGATGTAAAGACTCAGAATAAATGAAAAAATGACTCATTTACTCTCTGTACTGTACAATAGTATAATTTTACATGGCTTATTTTGTCTTAGAACTTGGTGCGAGCAGGCAGTGCCATCCTAGACCCAGACACTAAGGACCACTGGGAGCAAATCCAGAAGACAGAGGGGGGTACAGCGCATCTTCTCCACAACTTTGAGGAGTACACCAACACACTGGCACAGAACGTCAGGAAAACCTACCTGAAACCTTTCACCGTCGTCACTGACAACATGAGTAAGAAGCTGAAAACATGATGACATAATCACTGCAAAATTAAATCTGATCATGTGCATTTTTTCTCATTTCTAGTCCAAATATCTCATTTACATCTCATGTTCATTTATTTGTTTATTTCAAGCATTCACCGAAAAATAGATAATATATACTGAAACATATGTTCTGTGTTGATCAATAATGTGTCGGCAGCTGTTATATACACCTGGGTATTCTTTCATATCGCAATATATATCGTAGGGTTAAAAAAAAATCGCAATGTCAGTTTTTTCTAATATCACGCAGCCCTAGGTGCAGTAGAATATGTAGAGTATGAAGTAGATCTGAGGCCAATATTCCTTTGGAATAAAACCTATTGTCTTGTTCATTCTAATAATTTCACATTTTGACCCCAGACTTATCTATTAACCAGAATGTCTTTGTCAGTTACACATGTGGGAACATTTCATGACTTGGGCGGCTGTGGCTCAGCTGGTAGAGCGGGTCGTCCGATGATCAAAGGGTTGGCGGTGTCCTTGGGCAAGACACTGAACCCTAAGTTGCTCCCAATAGGGTCAAGGGTTAGGGGTCAGGCAGCGCCGGTGTCTTGGCAGCAGCCGTCTACTGGTGTATGAGTGTGTGAATGGGTTTCTGTGAAGCACTTTGTGACCCATGTCTGTGAAAAGCACTATACAAATAAAGATTACTTACTTACTTACTTACTTTACTGTGGAGGCATTTTACTTGTAGACCACTGAAATCACTTCTTATATCTCACTGTCTTATTTGAAGTGTAATGAGATATTTGGAGTAGAAATGAGAAAAATATCTTTGGTAAGACTTAAATTATTGTTCCACCACCTCCACCATCCATTTCCTTTTTTTTCTTTTGTCTCTTTTTCCACTTCCTGTTCGTCTCTCTCACAGTCCTAACAGTGGACTACCTGGACGTGTCAGACCCAGAGAGAGCGACATTCCCTCATTTCCAGGATATCCAGGAGACTTTCCCCAAAGAACTGGGCTCCTCTGTCCACTTTCCCCAGTTCAACCTTCACACTCAAGGCCACAGAGGTAGACACACCGAAAAGGATTTCCTTTTGAAGCTGCGTGGATGGATAGAAAATGATCATCTGCTCATTTCTGTCTCTGTTCCACATCTGTTTTATTCAGCTGAACCCACTCCTGCAGCCCAGACCGACCCTCCACCAGAGGAGGAACATACGATATCTGACAGAAGACGGCGCCACCTTGAGCCTCCTCCTCCTCTGCCTGTTGCCGTGGTGATAGTCTACAAATCACTGGCGAAGCTTCTCCCGGAAAGATACGACCCCGACCGCAGGAGTCTCAGGTACAGACGGTCGGGGCAGAGTGCAATTAATTAATTAATTAATTAATTAGTTTATTTATTTATTTATATCTACTTTCTTGTTGGTTATCAGGTTTGTTTTTATATTGTATGCATGTATATATATATATATATATATATATATATATATATATATATATATATACACGCTAAAATACAGGCTAAAAACACCACCTATTTATTTATTTATTTTAAATAAATGTATACAAGTGAAAACTATTGCCCCTAAGACGCTATGTAACTGGTAAATGTTCTTCACTTCTATAGTTCTTTCCACCTTTATGTTGTTCAAAGCTCTTTATATTAGCCTCACATTCACCCATTCATACACACTCAGTAGGCGGCTGCTGCCATGCAGGGTTCTGCCAAACCTACTGGGAGCTTAATGTCGGCTTCAGTGTCTTGCCCAAGGACACTTCGACACGTGGACAGCCAGAGCCAGGATGCGAACCGCTGACCCTTCAGTCATTGGGTCAGCTGAACCACAGCGACCCATATTTAGAGCTTCCAGCTGTAGCTCCGTCTGCTGATTTTTTGGGGTAAAGTTAAAAGAAATATGGGCGAGTAGGTAATGTGAAGGTTATTATGTTGGTATTTTACTGGTCTGGCTGGTTTGAGACCCCTGCTTTATGCTGTATAAAACCACTACATTTCGGGCTTTAGATCATAACCACAGGAGAATGAAATCACTCTTTTCTCATACTTTACTAAATTCAGTGATAACATGCACTTTGTCAAATTTATGATCCTTAAAAGCATAGCCTCAAAAGTAGAGAATGGCATTTAACAGTGAGAAAGGAATGGACTCTGTGTGAACTCTCAAACTATAGTGTGCATACCACAGTGTCCATAACCACAGTGCTATATAAACATCTAACTCTAAATCACAGGGCAATGTGTATCTAAATATGACCACATGTCAAAATATTTATCACTGAATACCCTATAAACTTATATCGAGGAATCTTACCAAAAATGTGTTACCTTAATGAGAAGTACGTGTTAACTTAAGGAAATGAAAGAAAAAACACATGATTACTAACCTGACTGTCGCCTGGTATTGTGAAATACCATCTGGTACCCTTCCGCAAAAGATCCGTTTTTAAAGGAGGGGTCTTTTCTAAAGTCCTTGCATGTGATTAGATGAAAATTCTGTCCGTCATCAAGGCTAACGTGTCACTTCAGTCACTCAGGTATATACACATCAACAGAAGGCGTTTAAACGTAACATTTATACGTGACGTTTATTTATAACCTCGACTAGTTTGATGCCCACCAAGTTCTTCTGCTAATGTCATAGTAAAGCATGGTTCTACATTTATTCTTGCCTTCCTCCAGTTCCACTTTACTATCAGCCACTGTGACTGGGTCCTCTACCAACACAGTAACCATGGGCTTCTGCACTGGTACTATTTCTGTACCCACCAGTGGAACCATCTGATAGATCAAACTGTTGACAAACCTGGTCAGAAGAAGAAAGAAAACATCATTTATTAACAAACTCTTCCACAGTCGTCCTCTGTTCATCTGTTAATGAATGAACATGTGGAAGAAAAAACACTGGAAATAGTCCAGTCCATAGACACAACACTGGAAATAGTCCAGTCCATAGACACAACACTGGAAATAGTCCAGTCCGTAGACAAAACACTGCAAATAGTCCAGTCCATCGACAAAACACTGCAAATAGTCCAGTCCATCGACAAAACACTGGAAATAGTCCAGTCCATCGACAAAACACTGGAAATAGTCCAGTCCGTAGACAACACACTGGAAATAGTCCAGTCCGTAGACAACACACTGGAAATAGTCCAGTCCATAGACAACACACTGGAAATAGTCCAGTCCGTAGACAAAACACTGGAAATAGTACAGTCCGTAGACAAAACACTGGAAATAGTCCAGTCCATAGACAAAACACTGGAAATAGTCCAGTCCGTAGACAACACACTGGAAATAGTCCAGTCCGTAGACAACACACTGGAAATAGTCCAGTCCGTAGACAACACACTGGAAATAGTCCAGTCCATAGACAACACACTGGAAATAGTCCAGTCCGTAGACAAAACACTGGAAATAGTACAGTCCATAGACAAAACACTGGAAATAGTCCAGTCCATAGACAAAACACTGGGAATAGTCCAGTCCTTAGACAAAACACTGGAAATAGTCCAGTCCGTAGACAAAACACTGGAAATAGTACAGTCCGTAGACAAAACACTGAAAATAGTCCAGTCCATAGACAAAACACTGGAAATAGTCCAGTCCGTAGACAACACACTGGAAATAGTCCAGTCCGTAGACAACACACTGGAAATAGTCCAGTCCATAGACAACACACTGGAAATAGTACAGTCCATAGACAAAACACTGGAAATAGTCCAGTCCATAGACAACACACTGGAAATAGTCCAGTCCGTAGACAAAACACTGGAAATAGTACAGTCCATAGACAAAACACTGGAAATAGTCCAGTCCATAGACAAAACACTGGGAATAGTCCAGTCCTTAGACAAAACACTGGAAATAGTCCAGTCCATCGACAAAACACTGGAAATAGTCCAGTCCATAGACAACACACTAGAAATAGTCCAGTCCATAGACGAAACACTGGAAATAGTCCTGTCCATAAACAAAACACTGGAAATAGTCCAGTCCATCGACAACACACTGGAAATAGTCCTGTCCATAGACAACACACTGGAAATAGTCCAGTCCATATGGACCCTGGGATACGTAACACACGCTCTGCCATTGTTGTGTATGTGAAAAGACTACACTGCCGTCGTTCGTTGTGAAGTCGATTTGATCCCTGTGCTGTTCAGATGGTTACGTGAGCGTAGCTTAACGCAGCCAGATGACATAAGTCAGGTTACATGATTACAACATAATCTATTGTACGGTCATGGAAAAATAATATTAGACCTTCAAAAGTCATCAAAAACAGTGGATATGCAGTCAAGTATTAACTCCTGTGTGTACGCCTCCTGAGTGTCATGTGACTAAAACAGATAAGAAAAGATGGAATGAATAAAAGCACTGTTTTTGTCCGTACGATGACATAGATATTGATGGAATAACTGAAGTTATTTTAGTTATTATCAAGGAAACATTAAATAGGGCTGTCAAATGATTAAAACTTTTAATCAGATTAATTACAGGTTTGCTTTGGATTAATTTTGATTAATGATGATCAAAAATACTGTAAGAAAATTGTGGAGAAAAAAAAACAAGAACAATCCACTAAAATAAAAAAAAAACAATTAAAATCTGTGATTTAAAATATCCAAAACATATGCAAAAATACAGATGTATATACAGCTAACATGTTTATTCAATACCTTTGACAGTTCTGTATGATCTGCCACATTTAAAATCACTTTTTTTTTGGCTTTTGGTTTTTCACTCAAATTTGGAGCCATATTGTGGAGGTAGATAGAGCTAATCGAACCATAGATTCTGATGCTAGGGGAAAAGTTATCCAAGGAGACCAAACATGGAATATGTAGGTCAAATGATAGAGGAGCAGTGGAAGCTCAAATTTGGATGAAACACAAGTTCATCCAAAAAAATTCTAATAATTTTGGAAGACCTTTACTTCAATTGATCTTAAACTTGGTATTATTTCCCAAGTCCATTAAAAGGAACCAATGTGAATTTTTAGAGATGACACATGATGACTTGAAAATATCTGCGTGTGACAATACATGGTTGTAAAATGAACTGACCTGTAGGAAAGTTGAACATGTTTTATCATTGGTTTTTAGGCTCCCCAACCGTCCAGTGATAAACTCAGCCATAGTCAGTGCAACAGTCCACAGTGAGGGCCCTCCTCTGCCTTCCACCCTGGACCCCCCCATCACCCTGGAGTACACCCTGCTGGAAACTGAGGAGAGGACCAAGCCCGTCTGTGTGTTCTGGAACCACTCCCTGGCGTGAGTGACCCCTCTGTCTGCACCTTTACTATTTTACTACAACTTTTTATGTATGTAATAAAACAATAAATAAAAGACTCCTTTACATCCACCACTGCAACATTTTGAATATAATTTCTAGTCCAAATATCTCACCGTGCTTAAATTAAGACATAATCACCGAAAGAGGAGCTTTTCAGGGATTTTTATTTCTTTTACTTATAGATCTGCATAAGAAGAATTGTTGGAGATCATATCAATATTTGTTCCTTTCTGTACCAGTCATCATTCATTAATTGATTAATCCATTAATTAAATTTTAATATAAAGTATTAAAATGGAGGTGGGGGGGGGAGTAAATAAATTGTACTTCCTTTTCGAACATAGTTCATGAATGAAAATCTAATGCGATTTTTTTCCTCCCTTTTGTTCTTTCCTTATTTTTGTTATATATTATGTTTTATTATACTGTATGATATATCACTTGTGTGAAGCATGTTCGAAATAAAGCTTGAAATTAAATCAAACAATGAAATATGATGCTGTTCTACAGAGTGACTCAATGACTCACAGTTTGTTTTTCATAATTCCAGTTGTCCAGTAAATTATTCTATGTTTTAACAGTGTGTTATATCTTTTGTCCAGGACTCCCTCGGAAAGAAGGTTCTTAATCTCAATTGGATTATTTTTTCCTGGTTAAATAAAGAAAATTAATAATAAAAATGTGTTATTTAAAGAAACCACGGATGTGTTTTTATAAATATGTCAGTACACTGTGTTGTTAATGCCTTTTGTGACTAATTCCTAGTATTTGGTTTCTTTTTGGGTGTTTTATAAGGGTGGGCATATTCCTATGTAAGTTACAAGAATAAAATTAATCAATTCATTCATTCACTTGTTTCATTGGCATAGATACAGACAGACAGACAGATATTTGGAATAGAAATGAGAAAAATATACTTATTTAGCTTTAGATTTTTTTCCAGTGTAGACATGTTGTAATGTTAAGTAGTTCAGATACAAATGAACACCTTTAAATAGCTACCGTCAATCGCTAACATGTGTTGTGTCTTGTCATGTTTAGCGTTGGTGGGACAGGTGGCTGGTCTTCTAAAGGCTGTGAGCTCCTCAACAGGAACAGCACCCACATCAGCTGCCAGTGTAACCACCTGACCAGCTTTGCTGTGCTGATGGATATCTCCAAGAGAGAGGTACGCTAATACCTCTGCTACTTCAGCTAAGAAAACACTTACCTTAGCTTCAGGTCGTCGAGGCTTATCTTTTTGACTTTTCACTCACCGTCCTCTAATCCTTCTCCGTAGCACGGCGATGTTCTCCCCTTGAAGATCGTTACCTATGCCACAGTTTCAGTGTCACTGTTCCTCCTCCTCATCACCTTCATCCTTTTGTGCCTCTTGCATCGACTCCGCTCCAACCTCCACGCCATCCACAGAAACCTGGTGGCAGCGCTCTTCTTCTCTGAACTTGTCTTCCTATTGGGCATCAATCAGACCGACAACATAGTGAGTTCTGAATCCTCCAGCATTATTTCATGCTCTACTGCACTATAGTTAAAGCTATTCATATAATTTTAACCCTCCGGTATCTGGGTCTGCCCTTTATGCACACTTTGAACTTCCTGTTAAAAAACTAAATATTATTTTTCACAAATTAAATAAGGTCAGAATTCAAAAGTTGTTCATTTTTACTTTCTCTTCAAAGGTATCATTCCATGGTTATTTCATTAATATTGCGGTGTTCTCCATTGTTATTGAATATGTTGTGTGTCAGTTCTATTTAAAAAAAAAAAACACGTCAGGATTGTTTTGTTTCCAGCTGATTTTTCACGGTAGAAAAATGACTGGAGGTGGAACAACAGAGTTTACCGGTACTTCCTCATACATGTCCATGACGCAGTGATGAGGCGTCTCTGATTGCTTCAGAATATGTGAACTAACACTCCCCCAGCCCCTCTCGTTCTGTGTGTTTACCTTTACCAGAGTATCATCCAGCTACATTTCGTGCCATCACTTGTTCTGAAAACGTGTAGGGTAAAAACAACAAGGCTTCATTTCCATAGAGAGCACATGAACCAGTTTGGTCCTCCATTTTTGTTAAGTTTGTGCAGCAGCTACTGTGACGGGATCTTCTTTCGTAGATGCTAATGCTACATCAGATTTGCTGCAATTGGGCAATTTAGCATCACCACATGGGTGATGTTAAAGTCCATCTGATGTTAGATGGATCAGCTTTTTTTGGCAGCATATGTCGGTAACTTGGGGTGACCCATCAGATTCCAAAAGGAGCGTAAAATTCTGGGCACCAACTTAAATTTTCACATTGTAAACAAAACTAGCATTTGTCTACTAAGTGTGCCAGAATGCACTATTACTTCCACTGTAACCACTTTTTTAGATCCATAAGGAAAAAAAAACAGTGACATCATGATCAATAAAGGAAATTTTTGTATCCAAACACAGCATTTAAAGGGTTGAAAAGTGTTACAGTTATTGAATATGTATCTTATACTATTTAACTTTTTTTCTATTTCATCGTTGAGCTATAAATAAAAAATACTAAACTGAAATTATTTTGTCACTATTCAACAAGTGTATTTTTGTCCACACACTTCCTGTTTACTAAGGGATGAATACTCCATGATTAAACAGGGGTCTAATAACTTAGCTGCACTCGACGCCCCTAGCGGCACCAAATCTAATGTGTTACCGTAGTAGTCTAGTTTCGCTCAATGTAACTTTTGGCTAGATTTCCCTGAAACTGGCCGACCAATGATGGTGAAGTATAGAGTCAGAGGGCGGGCCGAACAAAGTGATACTGCAACAATTTGGAGTGAAACACCCATAGAAAAACAACAATGGTTGGCGATTTGCTTTTATCAAAGATGAGTGAAGAATGTGAGACAATGTCAGCAACCTTTAAATTAGCAGTCGCTTTTTAGTTAAATTATCTTAACAGTCGTTAAACTCCATAATCCATTTTGTTTAGTTATTCCTAATTTTCTCCAGACTCCTCCATGAACTCTCCGGCACTCTAACTACGTCATCTTAAAGATTACACCTGAATTGGTTGTACATACAGAGGGATTTGAAAGACAACCTTTTAGCCGTGCCTCCTCTGACGATGAAGCACAACTAGACCTATACATGGAATGAATGGGGATAGCATGGCTAGGCACATGGCCAAAGACATTAAAGGTGTCATTCCACTGAAAACCATTTTTCCACGCTCCCTTTGGAATCTAATGGGTCACCCTGACTTACCGACACATGCTGCCGTTGACAGTGGTTTGTCACCTCCACCCCCACCTCCCACCTCCACAGAAAAAGCCGGTCCGTCTGACGACAGAGGAACTTTAGCATCACCCATGTGGGGTCTGTCCCTGGCAGCGAATCTGAAGTAGCTAGTTAGCAGTAGTTAGCATTAGCAAATATAAGAGAAGAGAGCAGCTGCTGCACAAACTGAGAAGAAATGGCAGCTCAAACTGATTCATGTGCTCTCTGTGTAAATAAAGCCTCGTTTTTTTACTGCACGTTTTCAGAACAAGCAACGGCACGAAACCTAGCTGGATCAGAGTCCTGCATGGGTTCGGGTACCCGTGGGTGACCCGTGGGTGAAATTTTCACGAAACGGGTGAAAAATGTTGTGCTGCGTTGGATACGGGTTCGGTTCGGGTCGGACGTGGGTGATCGCGGGTCTAATTTGCGGTTCATAGGCTAAAACGTTAACAAACATTTTTATTTGGCTCTGCCTTGGCTATGTCACTGTTCAGTATATTCGTGGCAATAAATGTTTGTATTTAAGTTTGGCTATCTGACATTTTCTTTCGGGTTCGGGTCGGGTATCGGGTTCATTTATAGCGGATCGGTTCGGATGCGGATTTTTTTTTTTTTTGTCAGAAAACGGGTCACACAATGTATTCAATATAGTGCCCTGCACGGGCCTATTATCTGGGCCCGAGCCCGGCCCTGGCCCGAGGGGGTAGAGCCCCACCCCGGCCCGGTCTGACAGGTTTTCAGAATTCTCAGGCCGAACCCGGCCCGGCTTTTTTTGTTTGTTTGTTTTAACCTCCCATAAGAATGTTTTATCGTGATAGAACGCTATATTCATTGAGTGCGTTCGTAAAGTAAATCTGCCGCTCTGAAAATGGGATAACGCTCTGCAGTTAGAAAAAACAGCATTCTATTTTTCTGTGAACAATGGTTTCTGACAGATCAATGTGGACATAAAAGAGCAGGTTAAAATAGGGGCTCATGTTTTGATCAGCAGCTTGAGAACTCGGTCTGTGACCGTTGCTGGATCCACCACATACCCGTTCAAAATGTGATGAACCTGTTTTTTTGTTGTCATATGACAGAACAACTTTACATACAACACACTGAACAAACCCGTTTGGCTCATCTTGAAGGGTTGTAATAAGTTGAAACTTAGTCCAGAACGGAGATTTTCCCTTAGTGTTGTTCACTCTCTTCAATTCACCATTTTCGGGAAGTCGCGCGAATCGGATAGTGAGGGAGGCTACCCTATGCCCATATAAGGGAGGCTACCCTATGCCCATATAAGGGAGGCTACCGTATGCCCATATAAGGGAGGCTACCCTATGCCCATATAAGGGAGGCTACCATATGCCCATATAAGGGAGGCTACCGTATGCCCATATAAGGGAGGCTACCGTATGCCCATATAAGGGAGGCTACCCTATGCCCATATAAGGGAGGCTACCCTATGCCCATATAAGGGAGGCTACCCTATGCCCATATAAGGGAGGCTACCCTATGCCCATATAAGGGAGGCTACCATATGCCCATATAAGGGAGGCTACCCTATGCCCATATAAGGGAGGCTACCATATGCCCATATAAGGGAGGCTACCGTATGCCCATATAAGGGAGGCTACCGTATGCCCATATAAGGGAGGCTACCCTATGCCCATATAAGGGAGGCTACCATATGCCCATATAAGGGAGGCTACCGTATGCCCATATAAGGGAGGCTACCGTATGCCCATATAAGGGAGGCTACCCTATGCCCATATAAGGGAGGCTACCCTATGCCCATATAAGGGAGGCTACCATATGCCCATATAAGGGAGGCTACCCTATGCCCATATAAGGGAGGCTACCCTATGCCCATATAAGGGAGGCTACCGTATGCCCATATAAGGGAGGTGCCGGTGAGAGCAGCAGCTGCTGCGTTCAATTGTTTCCATTTAAACACAACACAGGTTTTTTTTTAATAATTAAATTGAAAAATAAAAGTGCCCGAGCCCGGCCCGTGTCCGAGGTAATTATACGGTCGTCGGCCCGAAGCCTGGCCCTCAGGCCCTCGAGCTGTCGGGCCCCTGGGGCCTAGGGCTCCAGTGCAGGACTCTAATTCAATAACAATGGAGAACCCAGTAATATTAATGAAATAATAAAGGCCAACTATTATTCCTCTTTTACCCAATTTAAAATGTTTCTTCATTATCTAAACTTACTCTGTAGAACTGAGTATGTTCTACAGAGCTCTTTCCTCAATATGTCATTTTTGGAAATCAGAACATTAATATTCATGAATCAATATCGTGACCAACCAATCGTGTCATTAGTTTGACATTGGCAGAGTTTTCCATCAATGTAACTGCTGCTGGAAAGCAGACTTCCTTCCCTCTGTGTTCAATGAACCATTTTCACAACAAGGAAAACAATTTACTATTGTTACAACTATATACAAACAATCAGGTATCACAACATTTCACATAAATGCTCTCTTAAAAGAAATTATGGTAGAAACCTGTTTTTTTCAATCTTGTCCTTATGGGTTTACCAAATGTAATGACACTATTGTCCAAAAATGCAGGTTTTATAGTGTGTTATAACTTTAGTTTTACTTTTGCTTTCAACACAACTGATGTGATTATTTACTTATTTGTTTATTTACTTATTTGTTTGTTTGTTTATTTGACAGCAGCAATAGTGACCCACCACCACCAAACCAGGCATAAGTGGCGCTGAGCCGTTCAGAGCTACAGCCAAATTTAGGCTGGAAGGTGATTTGTTATTAGTGTTTACACCTTATCAAAAAACGGTACCTTAACACCTCTATGTTCACTTCCTGTGGTCATTACATTGAAATCCAATCAATAAAGGTGTTTATTGAGTCAATTATTTAAGCGGTGACAAAAGTTCAGGTATTGCTGAGCAAAGACAAAGACGACTTCCACCTCTTTTCGCCGAACAAAACGATCTCCGTTCCGTGGGTAAACACCCAAGTGTTTGGTACGAGGTAAAAGCTTATATTGAATGTTCTGTCCAATGGTGTAAGCCAAATGATTATAATACGTCACACTTCTGTCCTATTATTATAATATATAAAACTTCTGTGACATGTCCATCAGAGTGTCCTTTAACATCTGTCAACAATTTGTGTCAATCGGATACAAATTATTATGCGTTGCTAAGGACTTCCTACCCCAAAACAGTCCAAAACTTTAACGGACAATATCTAAAAATATGCAAATTGTAAAATATGTCCAAATGTGGATATTAAAATGACCATAACTTTGGTTCTACTTGTGATAGAAACATCGTTTTTTCACCATCTTAAACCTTAGTTTCCACTCTACCAAGATACACACATAACTCTGTTTGGATTTACACACACTTATGCCTGGTTTACTGGTGGTGGGTCACAATACTGTCAAACACAGTTAGACTTGCAGCTAATGTGAGGCATATAGACTTTATAGCTTGGGCTAATTCTTAACTCCTGTTCCTGGTTGAGCTTTCCTACAACACTACAGTAGATACATTACATTACTACATTATAATACAATTTAGAATATGAAAGGAACGAACCCCCCCCCCCCCACACACACACACACACACACAAAAACACTGTTCTACTTCAAAACAAAGCTAAATGTTCTTCAAACTAATGGCCGATGTAGCTGCAGGTTTTTGTTCCAACCAAAAGTTCACAGTTTGACCAATGGACTCTGAAGACTGAGATCAGTTGATTAATTAATTCAAGTCTGGTGTACTGCTGCTTGGTTGGAACAAAAACCTGCAGCTTTTGTGGAATAGTTTGGAAATTGCTGGTCTCTAATTATTGCAGTACATTTACATAGTATAAACATTCGTTCACTCACTGACTTAAGCATTTTTACACATACACACACATTTACTGATGGATATACTTTTGTTTCTTCTTCAGCCAAGATTTAATTGTGGGGCTGAACATTTTAAACGTATCATTAATATTAGCACATGTTAAACACTACACAGTATTAGTTTAACATCTGCACTGTCCACACTAATGTTAATGCAGTTTCGGGGTCTTAGTGTCATGGTAAAAATACTCACATTCTGTACTTCAGTAGAAGTACAATTACTTATGTGAAAAAAAGACTGGTAAAAGTAGAAGTAATGATTCAACTAATTTACTAAAGTAAAAGTAAAAAATATAAGATGGTAAAAAAAACAAAACACAAAATAATACTAAAAAAATCTGAAAAGTTTCAAAAGTATCCAAAAAATAAACTCCTTAAAACTGAGTTACCGTAATTTCCGGACTATAGAGCGCACCTGATTATAAGCCGCACCCACCTCATTTTAAGAGGAAAATCGATTTTGTACATACACAAGCCGCACCTGTATATAAGCCGCATGTGCCCACATTAAAACATGTAACACAAACACAAAATTAACCCAAACCCGACTTCAAGTCCCGCCAATGAAACTAAATGTCCTTCATTAACCCTTGTGCGGTCCTTCGTAAAAGGCACACTGGCTGTGTCCTACAATCGGGTCTTAAAAACCCAGATTCCAAAGTTCAGTTCCATAGACTCATCACCCCACCCCCCAAGGATATATTACTGTTTTCAGTAGTAAGCAATGGCATCCTACAGTACGTATAAAAATGTACATTTGTGAACCACCAGGTCTCTTTGACCCGAAGGACCGCACAAGGGTTAAAGTCCACAGTCCAAAAATCACAGCCGGCAAAATGAAGGGAAAATGATACTTAAGGTTTGATGCAGACCTGCAGAGTCCGGGTCCCATTGAAAGTAATCCAAGGAAAAGAAAGTGTATATTTCCAAAGGTAAGGGAGGGAAAAATATATATCCACTATTGTCCGCCGCGTCCACAAACAGGTGGCTGGTCGCCGCCTCGCCTCATCTATCGCAGAGTCAGTTCTTCTCTTTTGTGTGCTAGCTGCTACGTCTCTGCGACTACAACATTACGTGTCGTATTTATGTCGTCATGAGGCAGGGCGGGCTCCAATCCCGCTCCTCGCGATTTGATTGGTCCGACCCAGTTGGGATTTTCAGATCCTAGGCTGTCTAGTCTGTCTCCCCGTAGCAAATACCATTTGCGGCCACTGGGGACAGACTAGATCCTAGGCTAATTCCATTCAATACGTGCACAGTTACATCCTGCTTAGATGAAAGCAGGGTGTGGGTACTGTTCTGATGCTAATGCTGCAGTGGAATATGATGCAGTATAAAGTTATCTGTGCTGTTTACTATATTAAAAAGCACCAGGAATGCTGCAGTGACAGGAGCGGTGTCAGCTTTAACAGGCCGAGGCCGACCTGAGTCTGTCTTTATTTGACAGATGACATGTTTTCATGCGATGGTGATGACTGCTTAATTAAACTGATTTCCATCTCGTTACCATTGCAGCCTTAAACCACTTTGAACCCATAAGGACCCTGTAATACTTTTGTGGAAGTTCCCACATGATTTTTTCTGTCTTTTTTTAACCATTTATTACCATTTACTGTCATGTTATGCTCTATATTTTACATGTATAAGTGAAAATCTGGTATATTCCTATATTTAATATAGTAATTATGATGTTCTTTAAAGGTCACATTAAAGTTGACAGTGATTATATCCATATAACAGAGAAAACAAAAAAAGAGATATATTGTTAACTGAACATTGATCCAACTCCACTGGTTTTACTGGTGAATTACAGAGCCTCAGAACATCCAAATGGCTCCATAGATACTGTGGAAACACTAGCATCTTCTACAACCTTGATTCACCAGTAAAACCCATGGAGTTGGATCCATGACAGTGGATGGACACACTGGGTTGTATTGAATTAATGAGAGATTTGACTGAAAAAAAAAGTCAGATTTGCTTTAGTTTTCTTAATTTCTGATTAATAACCAACAATTTTAACACATAAAGAGCCAGTGTTGCTTTTATGGTAGTTCCCTAATCATTTTTTCCCTCAATTTTAACTTTCCTTACGTGATTTATCAACATTTACTCTCATATTAAGACTAAGTGAAAGTGTAAGTGTAAGTGAAAATACGGTATGTTCCTATATTTTTTTAATTGATCATGTAAATCTTCATTAAAACTTGAGGGCTATTATATCCAACACAGAGGAAACTTCATTTTATTTCATTTCGTCTCATCATCTGAACCCACTCTATCCTCACTAGGGTCACAGGGTTCACTGGAGGCCTAATCCAGCTACAGTGGGTGAAGGCGGGGTCAGAGGTCACCCTGTATGAGTCTCCAGTTCATCTCAGGGCTGAACATATATAGACAAACAATCACTGTCAATTTCACACCTATGGGTGATTTAGATTAACCAGTTAACCAGTTAACCTATCAGAGGAAACTTTTAAAAATATATATATATATTTCTTCAGTATATTGTTAGTTGGATATGAACATATTGTACATGCACTGTCATTGAACCAACTGCATGGTTGTTACTGGTGAATTTATGGTGTTTCATGTTAATTACAGAGTCCCCGCAGGACCCAACAAAAAACAGTGTAGTTCAATTAAATTCAATTTTATTTATAAAGCCCTAAATCACAACAAAGTCATCTCACAGGGCTTTACAAAAACACAATCAACTACAGAGATACATGAAAAGTCCCAGGCATCCCCTGTCCTTAGACCCTCCCCCTGTCCTTAGACCCTCCCCCTGTCCTTAGACCCTCCTTCTTGGCAAGAAAAACCTTCCAAACCCAGTGGGAAAAAGAAGAAATCTTGAGGAGAACCACATTGAAGGACAGATCCACTCCCATGGACGGACAGACTATAGATGAACGTCCATGTATAAATGAAGGAGGGGGGGCTGGTCCAGACAGGCAGGGGCGGGGGTCCGGGGTCACAGGTCGGCACAGGCGAGACAGTGCAGATCCTGTCGTCCATGGCTCCCACGCAGACACTGTCAGGAGAGCCACCACTCCCCCCAGGGAGCATTTGAATGAAAGATCATGATCAAATAAAACTCCTAAATTTTTAACTGTGTCACTGGGTGTTACACTTAAGTTGTCCAGAGTAACTATCTGGTCAGTTAGGGAGTCCCTCGCATTTTTAGGACCAATTATAACGACTTCAGTTTTTTCAGGGTTCAGGGTTGTAGTGCGGGACAAATTTTTAAAGTTCACCTGAGGCGAGGGCGGGAGGGGAGGTGCACACTGCAAGAGGGGTGATAAGCTGCAAAATAAAAACATGTTTAAAATAAAAGTCTATCATACTATCACTACGATCCTCTGACCCGCCGAGGTTGAATCTGCAGACCCCACCCTTTTACCTCTCAACGGGTTCATGCCTCTTGAACTCTCTCTTCAAAGTTCTTTTCAACTTTTCCTTAAAAAGTACTTGTTGACTATTGGTCTCCTGCCAGTATTGATCCTTAGATGGAGTTTAACAGCCGCTTTGGGCTGCATTAACAAACAACCCCACTCCAAAAAGACCGGAACCTGCGCAACAGGGGGGCGTTACCGGCCTCACACCATCCACACGCTGAGCCTCCATCAGAAGGACTCAGACGGAAAACAATTGCAAACATATCAGTCGTGAGCGGGACTGGAAATTGTGTCCCGTGCAGACGTCTACTATGGAGCGTCTGAACGTCCCGTGGGTCATATGTAGTGACCATGAAAAGATGAGAAACTGTTGATAAGACTAATGGATCAACAGGTATTAACCACTTTATAGAAGTGAATAATATATGTGACCCACCACCAGTAAACCAGGCATAAGTGTGTGTAAATCCAAACAGAGTTATGTGTGTATCTTGGTAGAGTGGAAACTAAGGTTTAAGATGGTGAAAAAATGATGTTTCTATCACAAGTAGAACCAAAGTTATGGTCATTTTAATATCCACATTTGGACATATTTTACAATTTGCATATTTTTAGATATTGTCCGTTAAAGTTTTGGACTGTTTTGGGGTAGGAAGTCCTTAGCAACGCATAATAATTTGTATCCGATTGACACAAATTGTTGACAGATGTTAAAGGACACTCTGATGGACATGTCACAGAAGTTTTATATATTATAATAATAGGACAGAAGTGTGACGTATTATAATCATTTGGCTTACACCATTGGACAGAACATTCAATATAAGCTTTTACCTCGTACCAAACACTTGGGTGTTTACCCACGGAACGGAGATCGTTTTGTTCGGCGAAAAGAGGTGGAAGTCGTCTTTGTCTTTGCTCAGCAATACCTGAACTTTTGTCACCGCTTAAATAATTGACTCAATAAACACCTTTATTGATTGGATTTCAATGTAATGACCACAGGAAGTGAACATAGAGGTGTTAAGGTACCGTTTTTTGATAAGGTGTAAACACTAATAACAAATCACCTTCCAGCCTAAATTTGGCTGTAGCTCTGAACGGCTCAGCGCGACTTATGCCTGGTTTGGTGGTGGCGGGTCACATATGTCGACAGTGGCTGTTTGGGTCGTTATGGTTAATACACTTAAAATGTTCAATAACCTTTGGTGGGTTTTTATTTATTTATTTGTTAATGTTGTTTGGAGTTGGTCACAGGCCACGCCCAC